>VDFB02093501.1:0-65495 GCA_007258455.2 Sequoia sempervirens
ACTTCCCACCATCACGTGGTTACCTTGTTAAGAAGAGAGAATATTAAACTATTCTAAACAAAGAGCACTTTTCAATATAAGAAATGCATCGTTTGAAGTATCAAACCAATATGCAAAGATGAAAGAAAGTGCTAACTTTTCACTATGGTGGTAGAAAAATGATTCTTTATACCCTGAATCCATGCTCTGCATCATAATTTGAAGTTGTTTCCATTCCAATGTTCTGAGTTTAGTTTGTTTGTATGGATTTGTATGAATACTACATTGTGTTGTGTGTGGATTTGGTTTCAAAGCTCTGTTTCTTCTATTTTTAGTGGTGACATAACTCTAAAATTTGACTTTTGTGCATAACAGGTTAGTGGAAAAATTGACAGCTCTGAAGGGTTTAGAGGCTCGATTGAGATAGATACATGGATATTTGGATCTTGTTGTTGATGGGAGGCTTCCACATAACCATGAAATTTTGTACCATCTACAGGTATGCAAAAGTTTCTCTACTTACATTCATTCTTGATCATAAATGTTGTAAATGATATTAATGATTCAAACTTAAGATTCGTTTCATTCTTATAATGATCAAAATGTTATACTTTTCTATACATTCAAGAATTCTCTTGCCCCCACCCTTTGCTCTCTCCCCTCTCCTTTTAAGATTTTTCTTTGTCATAAAAGATTCACATTTCTGTCTCATTTACACAAATTTATGTGAAGTGCTAGGAGTGAATAAAGATATGTGATGATGGATTATGTCTAAACAACAACTTTCCATCTTATAGCTAATTAAATCCTTAATATTTGAATAGTTTAGAGCTCGAATAATGCTTGTATATGCATGTGTAGCAATAAGGGAGCCTATGTGAAGATTGAAATTTAAAACATCACTTTGGTATTTTTCCTAAGGCAATGAAATGATATTTTGAGTAATACAAACCTACACACACATTCATATTTTTTGGCATTGCATTGAGGAATTTTTTTTCTCTTATACCTACCCTTGGCTAGACATGGAGGTATATAATATTTGTTTTTGGGTTTATTCTGTAAGTAGTTAATTTCACATAGGAAGACTAAAATATTCTTAATGTCCTATGTCAGGTGTGAAAGCATATGAATCACTTGCTAAAGGTACCATTTTGTATTCATCAAAAAATTGGTTTGTTATTTTTTTTATGTTTCTTGTATGTGTTTCTTTTAGGCTCTAGAGATGTAGCTCGGCTCTTTCCTTTGCACTTTTCATCCATTTTGATGATTACAGTAGATTGTCCTCATAATTTTTCATGTAGATCTGTTTGTAACCTTATTTTCTACCAATCAATTTGCAAACCAATCACATATTAAGGACCATTTCACTAACTTGTAGTCATCCATTACTTCATATGTTGTAGGTTGTGTTTGTGTTTCAATAAATCTTGATGATTGCGAGAACTTTAATCCTACAAGTTTACCCAATTTTTCTCAAGTAAAAGTCTTACCTTATTTTATAGTACTTTAAATGGTTAATTGAAGGTGCTTCTTTAGATCTGAGATAGTTGAAACCTGGATTAAAATATGGTATTAGATGGGTAGTATAATGATAAAACTAAGGTCCATTGAACACAAATTATGAACATAATTTACTGAACTATGAATAGTGTTACAATTATAATTATTTCTTCTTTACCTACCTCTACATTAATGAAAAAGATAGCAGTTATTGGAAGTTCATTACATGTCTCATGTATGTGTTAGCATTTTAATTTTGTTTAAGTTGTTCAAGAGCTTGATTAGGTCAAGAATATGTTCTACAAGGTCTGTTCTCTTGACACTGCTCAGCATTTTCCCTACACATTTTCTCTTCAATCCAGACATTTCTTAACTCCTTCCCTTGTTATCCCTTGGTTGTTCTCAAGTGTAATGTTTTTTCTATGCATCTTGCAGTCTATATGTATAATCAATCATCTCTTATAAAGCATTGATAACCTTTCATGGAATTGTTTTTGTAATTAGACAATTTCCATTGTGAGAATAATCATTTAATTTGTATGGAAGTAAGTCTTTTTCATATTATTTGACTTGGTATTGTAAACTTGTCTTTGCAGGATTCTCTCGGGGGGGACAACAAAACTGTGATGATAGGTAGAGTTGTACAACACCATAAGTCATTTGGCATTATCAATATATCGCTTATAGAATACTTTGCAAGTAAAATGGAATGTGCAATGACAATTGGTCTCGAATTCAAATCTAAATATAAGTACATTATACACAAGAAGATGGTATCTATTCTATGATTTAAAGAACCCAAAAATAAGAAAATTAATAGGTTCCATTTGTTTACTTGCCCTCATACACTTGTTTAATCATCGAGACCCTCAGAATGTCTTTCTAATAACCAACAGTGTTCAAAACTCCTGAAGATGTCGGATTGATGTGACATTGGATCTGTCTTGCCGATGGAAGTCATTAGCAAGACATGGACTATCATAGTGATTTTTCTATCCTATGTCAATGATTGATCTCTCACCGATGGGTTGGCTTTGGTGGTCATCGCCAAGAGTCTCCGCGATGGTACATTTCAATGAATTTTTTTTTATATAAATTGCATTGTTTCATTGCAATTTTGACAAAACCCACCGATGAATCACTGAAAAGGCCCAACGAAGTTGCTATAGTTGCGATGAATGCTTTGTCATAATTCCTTGCCCATTTCATCACAATTTTGATGAAGGCAACTAACGAATCATAGAAAAGGTCCAACGAAGTTGCTTAGCTACGACAAAGGCTTCATCGTAACTCCTTGCCCATTTCGTCACAATTTTGACGAAGGCCACTGATGAATCACATAAAAGGTCCGATGAAGTTGCTTAGTTGTGATGAAGACTTCATTGTAACTCCTTGCCCATTTTTTTGAAATGGTGACAAACTTCTGGTGTTGCTTGACGCTTCAGAAGAGCCATTAAAATTGCATTTTTGTTGTAATTCGTCAGTGGATACACGAAGTTTTTGTCAAAATTCTGACAAACATCCGAGTCATTTTATGATGCCGATGACCAACGAATCTGTGCCATTATTTTGACGTTTAATTCGTGGTCAGAATTTCAACAAAAAAATAGCAACAAAATGTTTTTTGTCAATTCATCAATTTTTTGACAATTTTTTGTCAAAAGACTGATGAACGTTCGTCAAAAAATGGATTCAAATTCAGTAGTGCATGGAGTAAGCTTTGAGCACAACATCTAGCATAAAAATATTATTCTTCATTATTCTACATTAACTAACTTCCACGAGTGTCCCAAAAGAAGTACTATCATATCCGAATCAAAGGTAACATCCATACTATGTAATATCATAGTACTTGATAGGATAGATCATTTTTGTATATCATCTAGAGCACAAAATTTTGGATCCAGTTTTTGACATCAATGACAACAATGCTAAATCGTCTTAACAACTTCTCAACAACACTAACCACCATTTTTTACACAATTTTCAAGACATGACTTAAAAATAACTTTGGAGCACAATCCCTTTCTTTTCAAGAGGAGTACTTGATCTCATTTTCTTAGAGTTGGTTGTGCTAAAACCACCATCAACAAGTTGACCAATGGATGAATATTAAGATTCTAAATAAAGAATAATTTTATTGGGGAATGAATATTACATTTCTAAATGAATACTAAGTTAACTATTTAGTGATGATGAAATTAACTAAAGACAAAAAAAGAGCTAACTAATGAGAAGAAATGGAAATTATTTGAAAGTGGATAATTAGATCATATTTAATAAAATAATAAAATATTATTTAATTAAATGAATAATGCCATTAAATAGGAAATAACTATTATTTAATAAATGATAATATGTGGCATGATAAATTATTATTAATGGATAATAAATGCGATGATTAATAAATGGTTGATTGATGGATATAATTAATTATTTAGGGAACGATATGATGATAATTAGTGTTTATGATTAGGAGGAATTTTTAGTTGTCTACACCTCCATTCTAAGGTCATTCATTTAAAGGTGACCTTGTTAGGATTTCATCCAAGATCATAAGAGCCAAAACTTTTTGTTTCCGAAAAAACATTTGCACACAATGAGCCTAGTTTTCCATTATCAAAGAGATTGATAAAAGAGTACATTAAAATGTACAATATTACCTTTCATATATAGGTAAGGAAGAGGCAATCCACCTATCATGTTAATCAACAAGCTCCCCATAATGTAGCACAAATAAGTAGACAAGTGTCATATAGGTGTCAACCTTTGGATCACTTGGAATGTGCAAACCAACAACCTATTTGACCCAGCCAACAACCTTGGAGACAAGTGTTGAATGAATACACAAGTGACCTTTGAGGTGAGATGGAAAGTCTTCCAACCTCAAAAGGTATGATCATTAAGTTTACCAAACAACTAGGTAACCTCTAGAAGCCTAAGTGCAAGAACTTGGGTTCACATTTAGGGGAAGTGTCATTTTTCAGCTTTAAAACAAGTATTCATTCATTTTTAGAATAGGTACCCATTTTAAAGTGGGTACTTGTTCCAAATCATTTGTAATTGTAGCAAAGATTTTGGCATCCTAATCCTTTCTAGTGCTTGTAGGGTTTTTCACCTAAAACAAGAAAGAAGGGGGAAAAAATGGGCAAGGTTACACACAAATTCAATGCAATATGGATGGAATATGGATGTAATATACCTAGATGCAATGTTTGAATGCAAGAAATTGATAATATGGATTGATTATTAATGCAAAACTAATGAAATGTAGATTTTTTGAAAACACATTGTGTAATGTAGAAAACACCTAGAAATGGATGAAACTGGAAGTGTGCATCCGAGATCTTGATGGAGACATCAAATGACTTTTTGAATGAGTTGTTGATGCTGACTTTTATGCCTGGTAGGACTCATTCACCATTCTGGGAGAATTATTCCTAGACCTGTGAAACTAATCTGAAGCCCGTTTCAAACAAATGGGTATCCAAAAATGTAGAAAACCAAAATCAAGCCTGGAAGTGGGATTTATTTGCTGCCCATGGAGAATGAGTCCACTTTTGAATTTCTAAAGATTGAAAGGTGGAAACAGGAGCCTTCGGTCTACACTTTCTTCTTCTCTAGGTGTCTGGTTCTAAAACTATCAAATTCGGGCCTAAAGGTGACTTTTTGTTAATGTTTTTCCTTATCCAATGAAGACATGACTTGAAAAAATTTGTAATGCAATATTCAATGATTCATAATCCTCCAAGATTTCTAACTTTGCAAACACACAAGACAAGAAAGAGAAATGTTGAATGTTAGGGCATAGGGGTTTGCCTTGGTCAAACCCCTTTTAGGTAATTAAACAAAAATGAGAAAAGAATGTGATGAAGCATGCAATAATGGAGTTATTACCTTGCCATTGAAGATTGATCTTGAATTTCTACAACAAAACATGAAGAATCTTCCCTTAAATGTCTTAGGAAGCTATCTTGATGATTTGTAATAATGAAACCGTAAATTACTTGACTTGAGATAGAAGATAAATGATGAATGAATGATGAGAGATGTGTGAATGAGTTAAGAGATGAAAATTAGGGTTTAGAGACTTTATTTTATAGGCAATTCACCTTATTTTCCCATAAATTGGATCCCCAAGGCTAACCTGAAGAAAAATTAAAATTAACACCTAATTTTTCCCGCTCAAAAGTGAAAATTGAGCCAAATGGGATTCATTCACCAACTTGGGTGAATTAGTCTCACCTGGCAGGGACTCATTCACCATAGATGGAAAATTAGTCCTAAAGCAGTCTATTTGCTAGCTGGGTTGTTGGGGAATGCATAAATTATGTTTATATGATGACTCTATCGGTTTTTTCATCAAATTATACCTTAGGATGCACAATATGGGGTAATAGGGGCCTATTAGTGATGATGTAAAGGTCAATTAGGGCTTGGGGCACAAAATTCAATGTGAAAGTGTGATTAGATACACTTTACAAAATTAAAATGAGGTCCACATAGCCTAGGAAGGCACAACATCCAATGTGAATGTGTAGGACACATTACAATAGTAGATTAAGGTTATTTTTATTTCAAAAACCTTCTATATTAGTATGATAATGTTATTAAACACATTTTATAATGTTAAATTAGGGAGAAATGGGCCCATTCAATCTAGAGAGGCATGAAAGTATTTTACAACACTTTACAACACCTTTACAATTCATCATTAAATGCACTTGAAAGGGTCCAAGACCTAGTGTGGATGTGAAAAACACCTCACAACACCAAATCAAGCAAGTGGCCTTTTTTCTATGGTACATTTAGCCCCCACTTTAGTGAGAGGATGAACTTGCTTCAAACTCACACTAAAGTAGACATTCAAGAGAGATCCAAGTGTACAGATGTAGATGAAAAGGGATGAAAAAGATCAAGAAGGTAGTCAAGCCCCCAGGATCCAAGATCTTGAGTCAAACCAATGATACATAATCATACAATGGAAAGAAAGGAAAATGGAGTGGAAAAGATGCGCTCACTCTAGGGCCATAGAACATAAGGTCATCCACAGGGTGAGTTGTCCTAGATAATTGGTTTTATCAGTTGATCGTACACTCTTGGAAGGCATAGAACCCAATGACAACACCAAGGAGAGGACACATCACAAGAAAAATTAAATCACACCATAAAATTTGAAAAAAGATGTTTATTTATGCCCCCACTTTAAAGCGGTTGCTACACACCGTTCTATAGGAAATTTATTTAAAGTATAAGAGGGTATGAGAGCTTATTCAAAAATCCCTATGTCAAGTCATATGTTTTTGATAAGTTGTGCCATGAAGAAAGGGAGTATGTCACATGCGATTCAATCTTAAGACATGTCATCCACATCCCAAGCTTGATATTATACGTTCATGAAAGGTTAATCATTAGTCAAAAGAGACAATGAAAAGTGACCTATAGGTATAAGTCTTTCTGACCCTTTGCCCCCACTTAGTGAAGGACAAGGGTGAGCCTGGAATGGATGATGGGATGTTTCCCCTTGCAATGGATGAAAAACATGCAATAGTGAGTATGTGATGATCCTACAACTATTGCATGGAAAGGAGTAGAAACTAATGTTATTTATGTGGATAAGGAAACAAATTTTATGCTTGATACATGTTTAATGAGATATCTATCAATTTAGGATGTACCAAGGTTAGAGTTTTCTTGGAAGAATCTTGAGTGATAGTATGGATGTTGAGTGAAGGTTTGTTGGATGGGTTGATTTATATGAAAGGACAATCATGAAGACCATGATTTGGAAGAATGAGGTTGGGTGTATTGTGAGCTTTTGTCTAGTGTAATGGTGGGTAAATAATGATAGGATTCTTAGGTGTGTCCAAAATAACTTCAGCACACATAGGGGGATTATTAATGGTTGGATTTATTTGAGTATCAAGAGTGATGATATGAGAAGAAGGCTCGATTTGGTTGTCTTTTTTCTCTAAGGTATCAGTCTTATGTGCCATAATATCGACCCTAGGAGGAGAGCTAATATGTTCATCACATGTCATAATTGGATTTGGCAAGATAGTTTCATCATTCATAGTAGAGGCATAAAGAGAAGGATAACTATGAGTTTCATGGTTACTAATGATTGGAATTTTTTGTTCAAATAGATATTCCATCATGATATCTTCTAACACTAAACTATCTTCTTCATGTGTAGAGAAGATATTAGGAGAATAAAAGGTTTGATTGTCATGATTATCTATACTTACATCCTCATGTCCTAGAATTCCATGTTGAGTAGGAGAGGTAGGATTGTCATAGCTCTCAATCATATCCTCCACACAAATGTGTTTTTCATGACCATTCATGAGTTTATCCATATTCACTAAAGGATTTGCACAAGTAGGGGAGGTGTTGGGAGATGAATGATGACTCGATAAGGTAGTGGCAATAATTTCATCTTTGTGTGTCATAATGTATTTGCAAGGGGGAGGAGAAGGAAGACAAGCAAGACTTTCATGATCTTCAATTATATTGTCTTTTTTCATCAAGATACCTTCATCACCAATGGAAGATATATCAGGAGAAGAACAATTATGATTATCATGATTATTGATGCATGCATCCTTTTGTGTCAAATCTTTAGTGGATGATCTTAGTGAGAGGAAGTCCTTAAGGGCTTCATCTAACATGTCTAAATCATCACTACTAAAGGGCTTGGATGTTATGGTTTTTCAAAATTGAATCATTTTTTGAAATGGATCATTTGATGTTTTAAGATTTTTATTTTCATTTGTTAATGAATCTAGTCTAAATGAACTAGGAACTAATGATGAAAATGAAAATTGCAAAAGTCTACGTGCCATGAAGGTAAATATTGCTTGTTTCTAATTATTTAAATGTAAGAGAATCTATGCAAACTTAAAATGTAATGTAAAGACATAAGATGAGATGAAAATTTTTAGATTTCAAACAAAGTAATTTACTTGACACTATACAATAATCTAAAAGATGAAAGATTGGAAGTGCAAATGTGAATTTTAACAATGTAGGAAATGAGCTAATGTAAGCTAAATCTAATGAAATGCATGATACAGAAAAACAACCAACTAATATAGATAACTGATGGTAGAAAATAGAAGCATAAAAACATGGTTTTCAACTCTGTAAAAGGTAGTCTTAGGGGTCAAAATGGACTGATTCGCCATGGGTGGTGAATGAGTCCCACTGGGGATTTTTTTGAGATTTTTCAAATTTTTCTGAGGGATTTTTTTGTTTTTTGTGCTATAAGATGCAAACCTAAGATAAAAATGCAAAATTTTAGGAATTTTTAATGATTTTAGATGCCAAACATGCAACCAAAATGCACTTTTCATGAATGCAAAATTTGAAACCCTATAATGCAACTTAACTAATACAAAATGCATTTCAAGCTAATTTTAGGGTGAGGATGGACTTCAAATCAGACAAGGAGATATTTGAAAAGCAGGTTCACCAGAATGTAGCAAATATTTTGGCATCCTAATCCTTTCTAGCACTTCTAGGGTTTTTCACTTAAAAGGAGAAAGAAGGGCCAAAATGGCCAATGTTACACACAAAGTCAATGCAATATGGATGGAATATGGATGTTATATACCTAGATACAAATTTTGAATGCAATAAACTGATAATATGGATTGATTATTAAAGCAAAACTAATGAAATGTAGATAGTTTGAAAACACATTGTGTAATGTAGAAAACACCTTGAAATGAATGCAAATTACAACATAAATGGATGAAACTTAAAGTGTGCACCTGAGATCTTGATGGAGACAGGAAATGACTTCTAGAATGCTACTGATGCTTATTTTTAGGCCTAGTAGGACTCATTCACCATTCTAGGTGAATTAGTCCCAAATCTGTGAAACTATTCTAGAGCCTGTTTCAGACAAATGGGTATCCAAAAATGCATAAAACAAAAATTAGACCTCAAAGTGGGACTCATTTAAAACCCATGGAAAATGAGTCCACTTTTTAATTTATGAAGATTCAAAGGTGGAAACATGAGCCTTTAGTTTGCACTTTCTACTTCTTTAGGTGTCTAGTTCTGAAACTATCAAATTAAATCCTGAAGGTGACTTTTTGTTGATGGTTTTCCTTATCCAATGAAGAGATGACTTAAAAAATTTGCATGAAATATTCAATGATTCCTAAGCCTCTAATATGTCTAAATCTTCAAACACACAAGACAAGAAAGAGAAATGTTGGATGTTAGGGCATGGTGGTTTGCCTTGGTCAAACCCCTTTTAGGTAATTAAAACAAAATCAAAAAATAATGTAATGAAGCATGCAATAATGGAGTTATTACCTTTCCATTGAAGACTGATCTTGAATTTATGTAGCAAAACATGAATAATCTTCCCTTAAATGTCTTAGGAAGCTATCTTGATGATTTTCAATGATGAAACCCTAACTTGCTTGACTTGAGATAGAAGATAAATGATGAATGAATGATGAGAGATGTGTGAATTAGTTAAGAGATGTGAATTAGGGTTTAGAGACTTGATTTTATAAGCAATTCACCTTATTTTCCTGTAAATTAGATCCCCAAGGCCAACATGAAGAAAAATTAAACTTAAAACCTAATTTTTCCCGCTCAAAAGTCAAAATTGACCCAAATGGGACTCATTTGGCACCTGGCATGAATTAGTCCCACCTGGCAGGGACTCATTCACCACAAATGGTGAATTAGTCCTAGAGGGGTCTATTTGCTAGCTCGGTTGTTGGGGAATGCATAAATTAGGTTTATATGATGACTTTGTCAGTTATTTCATCAAATTATGCCTCTAGATGCACAATATGGGGTAATAGGGTCCTATTAGTGATGATTGAAAGGTCAATTAGGGCTTGGGACACAAAATTCAATGTGAAGGTATGATTAGATACACTACAAAATTAAATTGAGGTCCACATAGCCTAGGAAGGCACGACATCCAATGTGAATGTGTAGGACACATTACAACACTAGATTAAGGTTAAGTTTATTTCAAAATCCTTCTAGATTAGTGTGATAATGTTAGTAAACACATTTTATAATTTTGAATTAGGGAGAAATGGCTTAATTTACTCTAGAGAGGCATGAAGGTATTTTACAACACTTTACAACACCTTTACAAGACATCATGAAATGCACTTGAAAGGGTGTGAGACCTAGTGTGGATGTGAAAAACACCTCATTACAACACCAAATCAATGCCTTATGAAGTTTGATTTATCCTAAATCAAGCAAGTGGCCTTTTTTCTACTGCACAAGAACTCACAATGCATGTTTTTAATTTGGATTTAGGCTCAGAAAGGGCATGTGGTTACCCAACACTTAGCCTTGGACCTACAAGTACAAGGTCATGGCAATTTTAAGAAAATAATTAACTTTGGCAATATAGCTAATGAGGTTTTTTTTTTAATTATTTTATAAAATTAAAACTCATTTAGATGACAATGTCTAATATTAAAATATGTAATTTTTTTATGATAGGATTATTTTTTATATATTTTTAATTAATTTAAGATGAAACTAGTCCATAAACTTGAAATGTGAGGTTTTCATAGTTTTTTAATAACTTTTCATTTGTTAGTTTTCTTGGTTAAAAAATTACATGGCATGAATCTATAAACAATTCTCTTCACAATAAAATAAATAAATAAAATTCAAAATATAATAAGTTTAGTTCATGTTATGGTGTTCGTACACAAGGGTTTTAAAATACAGCTATTAGGGCCAATAAAAAATTAATATATTAAAACATATTTAGAAAAAAAATATTAAAAATTTTTCCTCATCAATATTTACTATAATACACATATTTCATCAAAAGAAATTATAAAAATACTTTTATTTAGGTCAAATTATGGTGTCCTTACATGTGCATGGTATGGTCCTAAAAAGTGACTTTTAAAAAGTGGTTTTATACATGCATAGTAAAAAAATATTTTGTATCATTCAAGCGTATTAGAATAAATTACATATTTGAAAACTAAACTCAAAGTCCTAAATTTCATATCAGTAAATTTTTTTAATATTCAATGTGTAATTGCTTCAAATTTTTAGTCCAACTATGACAAATTCTAAAAAATAGCAAAAATGCTTCCACTTTTTGAACATTTTGTGGACCTAACTTATTGGAGTTACCCAGAAGCCTAAAAGGTTGCACATTCAGTTAAACAAAATGTTGTCTAACATCATCAAAAGTACACTTAATCGATAGTGAATAGATAAATTATTCACTCTAACACCCCCCTTAAGTGATACTTGGGGAGATCACAAAAGTATAATAGATACAAAGAAATATGTCCCCACTATGAGGCCTGGTGAGGTACCCATGTACAATGCAATCTCTCATAAATGGAGAAAGATAGAAAACCTAGTGGGAAAAAACTATACTCAAAAAGAGAGATAAGAGAAGGATAATACCTCCAAAAAAGATGTCCCATGAAGATAGGAACATTATGATGAATAATTTTTGAAGTATGTTGAAATTGTAAACTCTGCTAAAGATGAAGTGGTGTTTTTTAGAATAAAAAAACCTCCAAGAAATATAGATCAAGATACAGGATACAAAACATTGCATGAGTCAACATACGAAACACTAATCAACCATGAATACACAGATTCCTATGAAGTTGAAAATATAGATAGTACTATGATTCTAAAGTATGATCAGTAAATGCATGAGTGACATATGTACACTACTAAAAATATGCATCATGTTGCTCTACATACATACTAGAATCTAAAAAATATGACGCACTAAAATAATCCCCCATTCAAGAGATAAAGATAGGTCTATGAGATCCCCCAAAGCAGAAGGTTCCTGCACTTCTCCATTGAAAGAAAATTAGCGTAACATTGTCATAATCCCACCTTAATGCTAAGAGGTCTTAGAAGATCAACTAAAATTAGACACAAAAGTATGTAAGGAATTTAGACCCAGAATTAGGTCCAAAAGATCTATAAGAAATTGAAAGAGTGTGCATCAAGCCACACATGCATGAGGCAAGAATCATGAGGATCCATTAATGTGATGGAAAATCAAGTCAACATGTGCATGAGGTAAGAATCATAAGGATCCATTACTATGATGGAAAATCAAGGTACTACAAAAAACCCTATTACACTTTATAATTTGAAGTGTATGTACAAAATTCCCTTCCTAAGGAACACACATTCAATTTTTGTGGCACTTTATATGATTTCATTTATAAAATTACTTTTTTTTTGAATTCTTACAAGATTTGTTCAAGAGGTAGACAATGAATACATAGATAAAGTATTCCTTTCAAACCTCAATAAAATGATAAAAAATGAAAATGAAAACCCCCATTATTTAAAAAAATTACCCCCCCTTACAAAAATTTGTCTGCTATAAAACTTTCTCCTCCCTTACAATAATCTAAAATAAATATAGATCAAAAAACTAATTGTATTAACCAGTTAATAATTGAAATGTTTAATAAATTTTGAAAAATTCATAACTGTCAAAGACATCGGATTTCCACAGTCCATATCAATAATAGTAAGCTTTTCTGGATTAAACTGCGGTTTTTTTTTATCATCAACACTTCGGATCACACTTCATGATCCATATTCAAGATGAAAATAGTTGTATGAGAGAAAAAATGGTTGATAGTAGACCAAATTGAGTTAAAAAGATGAGGGAGAGGGGATGTTGCACAAGGATCAAAATGGGAATTTTACAAAAATAGAAAAAGGTAAAATAAAAATAAAAATAAAGAAACCAAAATAAATTGAAAAATAATAAGAGGGAAAATAAACCACTAGGCTAAGTGGTTTATTTTCCCTCTTATCCTTTTTCAATATATTTTGGTTTCTTTATTTTTATTTTTATTTTACCTTTTTCTATTTTTCTAAAATTTCCATTTCGATCCTTGTGCAACATCCCCCCTCCTCCATCTTTTTAACTCAATTTGGTCTACTATCAACCATTTTTTCTCTCATACAACTCTTTTCAACCTAAAGATGGATCATGGAGTGTGATCCGAAATGTTGATGATAAAAAAATGAACACAGTTTAATCCAAAAAAGCTTACTATTATTAATTCATAACTGTGTTGAAAAAAAAGGAATTAATTACAAAATTAAACAAGTTAAGTTCATTATGCCAAGTGAATAAGTTGATGGAGGGATTCGATGGACTGTAGAATCCTATTTGAATTTATTTATGTGCATGAGAGTTTAAACTAAAGATGGATGCCGCCAATTATGTTAGAAGCAAAAAATAAATAATAGATTCCTAGATATTGAGGAAGGTGTGAAAATTTGGACTACTGCCCAGCTTAAAGTCACCATGATTAATGTGTGTTTGACACAGATTCTGAAGTAGATTATTTAGGACCAAGGCTTGTGAAGGCATTCAAAGAAGATAGCTCGGTTATGGGTAAAGTGTGAGATCTACCTACAGGTAAATTTGAAACTCCCAATGCTTTGTTGATGGAGATTGTTGGATATGGAAGTTGATGGGGTGTGGATTTTAAAGAGTGGTGTACTTGAAATGTAGGTCAATGAGTATTGAAAATAGTACCATGTTATGATTTCCATCCAAGATCATAACAACAAAAGCCTTATGCTTCCACAAAAAACACTTGCACACAATGATCATAGTTTTCCTTTATCAATGAGATTGATTAAAGAGTTGATTAAAATGCACAATATGACCTTTCATATATAGGAAAGGAAGAGGTAATCCATGTATCATATGGATTGAAAAGTGCCCCATTATGTCAGAAAAATAAGTACACAAGTGTCCTATAGGTGTCAATCTTTGGATCACTTGGAATGTGCAAAGCAACAACCTATTTGACCAATTCATCAAACTTGGTGACAAGTGTTGAATGACTACAAAAGTGACCTTTAAGGTGAGATAGAAAGTCTTCTAACCTCAAAATTTTCACACATTTGGTTTACCAAACAACTAGGTAACCTCTATAGGCCTAAAAGATTGCACATTTAGTTGGACAAGTTGTTATCTAACCTCATCAACCTAAGTACACTTAAGCTATAGTAAATAGATAAATTATTCACTCTAATAGCTCTCACTCAATGGTGTCTTCATTTTTAGCTCATTCCTATAAGGATTTTAAATGCACAACATGTAAAGTGACAAAAGCACCTTAATTCAAACCTTATTTGCATCTACCAATAATAATATGTTCAAATGAAGGATCTTCATTCAAAGGTGTTCAATAATTTTTCCTTCCAAAATGTATTTTGTGCTCCATATCACAACCAAGGCACACTATTATTTGATTTTCCTATAATATTATTTAATTTATTTAAGGGAAATTTTAGTAGCTGTAGACACGCAAAATATGTATATAGGTCAATCGAATGGTTTAATCAAATAATAACATTTCATCTCTCATAAATCATTCAACCTTTATCTTGCATCATCCATTTAATAAACTAGGACTTTATTTAATTAAGTCTCAAAATTCATATTCCATCCTCTTCTAATTTAAATAAATCAAATATTTAAGTCATGAAAGTCAAACTAACCTAATCATCATTAATTTAATCTAACCATGATTAAATGCTAATCTTACCCACTTGCATTCTCTAGATTATGCCACTTGCACAAATAAATCAATTTATTGATTTATTAAAATCATCATTTTCACTCAACATGGCATTTATGGGGAATATTCCCTCAAGTTTGAAAAATATGACAAGTTGATTTGTCCCTCCAACATTGCATTTATTTCTCATTTTTTTGTCCCCCTCTCAAAATTTATTGCCCAAATTTGAATTTGAAACTACCTCTCATGGGCACACTTCCCAAATCTTTCACATCCATTGGCCTATCACCACTTGACAAGTGGCCTCTTCCTATTGGCTTGATCTCTGTCCCACATTCATCCATTTGTCCAATCTCTCATCAAGAAAATCTTTAAATAGAGGCATCATTCTTCAAAAAATCATCCACAAAGCTAATGCAAAGTCACTCTCTTAAATTGAGAACTGATTTTGTTCATCCACTCCACAATCTTAGCATTTTCATCTCCAATATCATGCAAGGTCACTCTTTTCATTTGAGAAATGATCTTGTCCATCATTATCATTAGCTTATCTATCAAGGATTGGGAAAGGGCTATTTTCTACAATAGCACCAATCCAATATGGGATAAAGTTTTGATCATGTTTTATATGCTTGCAATTAGCTATTCTTGTTCTAGTTAGTTTTGCATATTTTATTATGGTTAAGTATCTCATAGGGATGTTTAGTCTAATGTGTTTTAAGTGACTAACATGATATTATTATGTTAAAATTTCTAACCATTTGCAGATTTGACATCCACAGTGGCTTTATTCCATTTCATTATTGCTTCTTCCTTTAATATTATATTCAATTATCTATATTCATTTGTAGAAACATAAGAATTAAGTTTCAAATAAAATTATTTTTTCCAAAGACTGAATTTAGTTCGTTTTTACTACTCATAGGAGAAACATTCAAAAATGATTATATTCAATCTAGATCAATTATAATATCATCTCTAAAAATTAAATACACTAATAAATTTCTCTATATCAGTCTAAAGAAGTAATTTCTAGGATTTAATGAAATATCATGTTGTCTATATATTTGTAGAATCCTTTTCAATTTATACAAATTATCCTTCCAATCATTAAAATATATAATTATTTCATGAAATAAATAATAATATATTTTCTAACTAGACCTTTTAATGCTACATCATTTACTTGTTGAAATATGGCACTTACATTAATTATATTGAAAGGCACTCTAGCAAGCAAATTTCACCCATTTATTCATGGACATTTTCTTATATTCATCATAAGAATTTTATACAATTTTACCATATCTAAAGACCTATAAATACATCATTTTGGAAATATTTATCTCTTGAAACATTTCTTCTTAGTTAGGAATCAAGTAGTTATCCTTATAAGACTCACTATTGATGTTATTGTTACCAAAATTTCACCTACAACTCATTTTGGTATAGCTGGAACAACTAACTACTTCTAAGGTGAAAGGTATTACAATAAAATTCTGCTAGTCATTATCATTTGCACATGAAGTTTTCAAATGAAGTTCGGTTCTTATTGTGCAATATTTTACAACAAGAAGAGATCAAAATTTGCATGATAATTCTATATTTATTTCATTTAGAAATTCAAATGTAGACAATGTTGTTTTTCTTGTCCATTGAAGACAAAAAAAATGCTCAAAAGTTCCACACAAGCCGTGGGAGTAATTGTATCTAAATAAATATAAATAGCCAAGTATAAATGCAAGAAAGGATATGCATAAAATTAGAGATGGGACCCGTTATTTCCTAGTGAATGATGAATCTTGTTGTTGAATATTGTGCCAACATTGTTCAGTAGTCCAGGTGCAGCTCCAGGAGAAAACCTACAAGGGTGAAAGTAGATTGATGTTAGAGCTCAGGGTTTCATTCATTATTCTATGCATATCTAATCAAGGAAATACTTTCTACCTTATAATTGATCAAGGAAAAGTAGAATGAATAGTTGTATGCAGGAAAGCCAGATCATCTAATGGAAGTCAAATCATCAAGAGAGCATTGAACTTCATTATTTTTCTAACTAGTTTGCTCATTGTGCAAGTACAGATTTATCATTTTATGATTCATCTTTTCAACATTTCAGTATGTGGAGATCAATGGGCTCCCAAAAGGGTTGAGCCCAACATATTGCATTATCTCATTTACAACAAGGGAGAAATGGTCTATTTCCATCATTGCATATTAAGAAGCCATAATAGTCATTGCATGCATTTGTAATCAAAATTCACTATAAAAATTGGGGAGTAGCATGTCTAAGAGCAATGCAGTCATCACATGAGTGAATAGAAAAATCAACCATGCATAATAAAGGAGGACCATCATTGAATGTTTAAGTCCCAATACAAATAGGACTGTATTTAATGAGTCATTAATGTTAAAGGATAGTGATAAGAAATAACATGAAGGATCTCTTATAACAGTCTAAATACATGGAGAAAACATTTTAAAAGTGAAGGTGATGATCTCTTTGATTAAAAAAAGTTGGTATATTTCCTTTCAAGAGGAAGTCATATATCAAAAGCAAGAATAAAGAATGACTTCAAGTGTGACATCCATGAGTAGTGAAGTATCATGATGAGATCACAGTAATCTTTAAGGTTAAAGACAAATTTTATAGAATCTTAATTACATGTATACAACATTGAAGAAGGTGGTCATAATCCTAACAATTATGAGTCAAGTATTCATGTGCAAATATAGAACAAACAGTGAGTAGCAATACAGTGTTATGGAGTAGCAAATAATGCTTGCAAAGGTCACCAACTAGAGACAAATGATGACTTTTTCACCAATAAACAAAAGCTTCAAAAGTAGTGACATTCATGTGATCTTAGATTTAAGAGCACCATAGGTGAATTTCCAAATAGTGAAACAATGAATAATATCTCTGGATGATTACATAAGAACAACAATATCAATGTATTTAATTATATATCATAACAGGTACCACCATGAAACTAACTTATACCACTATACAATGACAAAAAGAATTGGGTTACCCTAATTCTTGTTGCTAACCAAAGGAATGGAAGGATCCAATAGTTGAGATAGTTAGTGGAAAAGGTAGTGTTAGGGTTTTCAATTATAAATGTACTATGCAATGGTATTGAATCATTTTGCAAGACATTTTTCCTTTGCAGGGCATCATTTTCTTGTGGAGTAGTTGACTGAGATTGCTTTTTTTAAACTGACCACCCTTTCACAAAATATCATTCATATTATGATCTTGCATGATCTTATCATAGCAAAGGTGATTATGACATTGTTGGATGCTATTACATGGTATTACAAGGATGAAACGAGTACCTAGTAAGAGTATAGCCATGACCTAGAAATAAGTGAAAACCTAGAACCAAAAAGGAACAACTAATATTCAGGATGCGACTTTCAATGAAGGTGAGAAAAGAAACATAAATATAGAGAGCAGATAAATATTCAAGCTTAAGAAAAACCTAAAAACCCGCAGCCAATAATGATAGAAGTACACTAAAAAATAAAAGACAGTGCAGTTTCGAATGATGGGAAACGTACCTCAGCTTTATGTGGTCTAAATACATTCAAAAACCTATGATGTTAAGCTTCAAAAAGCTATCCAGTATTAGCCTCAAAAATAATGATTGACATCAACAATGAAGACTCAATAAAATATGTCAGAAACATGATGCTAGGCCATGGAAAAGAAGGCCTAAAAATGCTTCAAAATAGTCACCACCATTCAGTTTTGAAACCAAAGACTTACCTCTACAAAAAACTCCATAGGAATCACCCAGAAGTAGTTGAATATTAACATGTTTGAGCTATCAAAACCCCTACCAGCAGCATGGCAATGCACAAGAGAGTGAAAGTGAAGAAATGTAAAATGGGAATGATTAGGGTTTCAATACTTTTGAATCGATGCCCTAATCCAATAAGTGGGTTTTTTCCATCTTTTGAATAAAAATAATTTAACATTATTATGCCCATGGTCTTGACTTTTAAGTCAAAATACATAATCATTAAAAGGAGCCCTTAAGTTTGAAGAGGGGTTTGAGAGTCAAGTTTCAAGATTATCTTTTGTTTTGAAATAGTGGTCTACTTCACTTGTGTTTCTGCATGATGTTAGAAAGAATCAACTATATAATTAAATATTAAAGGTAATATTTCATTAATTACCTTGATATTTACCACATGTAATGCGTGAAAGGAGGACTATCACATGTTCATTACTAAAATAATCATAATTGATTATCTTTAATATTCAATCAAACTATTACCTTTTCCCTAGAATCATTCAAGGAACATATGTGAAGTAGAACTAAAGTCAGCAGGAGTCATTTGGAGTATTTTATTTTCTTTGACTTGGAGTCAATTTTTAGTCTTTTAGAGATCTCATTAATCAAGGCCATTATTCATGGAGGTTTTGAGACATAACCTTAGTTTTACATCAATTTTGGAGTTCTTTTGATCATGCACATTGAGGGGAGGAGTTTTCAAAATTTTGAGTTTAGTTTGCTTCATCTGTGGGCGGGTTTCATGGATTTTCTTCTTTACTCGTGAGAAGGGTTTTGAAGATTTTTTTCACTTCTAGTTTGCTTTGAGTTCCACCTCTTGGCGCCTTGGAGTTACTATCCATTTTATATATTGGAAAAGACTTAGTATTTCTCCTTTGTTCTTGTTTTCTACCTTTGTATTTTGTAAAGATATTATCTTGTAAATCATTTACAGTTGATTAATATACAACAATAATTTATTTTTAGAGATTTTTTAGAGTTATGCAGACATTTCCTTCATAGTATTCAATAGAAACAGAGTTTACCTTCACAATTTCTAGTGTTTTATCTCTTTTAAATGATTTGATACAAGTTTATTGTGTTTTGAATCATAAACCTTTAAATTTATGTCTCATTTACTGATGCATGTACACAATAGTAGTTTTTCACAAGTCATTGATTGTGCTCTTAAGTTTATCTTGTCTCTTAGTTTGTGAAACCCTATTTTTCTTAGTAAGGAAAGATTAAGCAGAGCATTTTAGTGAAACATTTATGTGATAAAGGCGCCGAAGTTGAGTTGTGTTATAGATTTTCTAAGAATATTAGTTGTGAATAATTCTACATAATAGTATTATTCGGTGCATCACCTCCTAGAAGTAATTTTTGTTTGAGTTTCCTTTAGTTTCATAGATTAATCTTTCTCCCTTTACCCATACAAGTCAATAAATTTTAGGAGATCAAAAGGTAACCAACCCATAATTTGGAGATTCACTTTCAACATGAGCAACCCATAGGCTCGAAGGTGTTTCCATGTTTCGCGGGATTGCTGAGCTTCAAGCTTAGCATCTAGGGTACAATCCTCACAACAACAATTTTTTGGCATGCTTGGTGGGACTATTTGGACTCTACTAGTCCAAAGCTTTTCCACATAATTCTAATTTTTGGTGTGAAAATCAGTATTTACAACATTTGGAGGTAGGACCTTTAGACACTTAGCAACTCTGAGCAAATCTACTAGTTTTAATAGATCAAGTGCTAGAATGTTTGAAAAAAAATCAAGCTTTTATTCATATTTTCAACTCTTCATATGAGTAGAAAAGTCAAATTTTCATAGTCAATATGTATACCCACCCCCATACTATAAATTTTTTTATCAATGAACCTTCTTATCAACCATACCTAAATATCTATGCTATTGATTTTACCCCAAACAACCATGCAACAGTAGCATATCAGCATGGTCAACATGTTTACCTCCTACCCACCCCTACTGAACCTTCA
Organism: Sequoia sempervirens; assembly: GCA_007258455.2. Taxonomy (NCBI): domain Eukaryota; kingdom Viridiplantae; phylum Streptophyta; class Pinopsida; order Cupressales; family Cupressaceae; genus Sequoia; species Sequoia sempervirens. The sequence continues at coordinate 20,822 of VDFB02093501.1, forward strand.
TATTAGAATTTATATGTCCAAAATCATCCCCAAGAGGTTGGGGATATGAAGAATAGCATGAATGACATCAAGGACACATTGAATGACATCAAAAAGTAGATAGAAGAGTACATGAGGCAACAAGAGATTGATTTGCAGCAATAGGAGTTAGATTATTAGGCCTACCTTCATGAGAAAGAGTTGGAGACACAAAGGATACCGTTTGAAGAAAAGCTCGAGAGGGAGTTATCTGCAAAGGAGGAGCATATGAAGTTTCTATTTGTTGAATCACAAAATCATGAGGTCCAAACATATCCTTTCATTCCAAATTGACCCTTTCAAGATGAGGTTAGTAAGTATGAAATTCCAAATTTTAAGCAAAATGAGCCTCTTAACTCTGCAAGTCAACCTTTTCAGCTTGAAATTCCAAGTTTCACAAGCCTTCATCCTTTGCAAGTTGAGGAAAGTAATCAGGTACATCTTAATATAGTTACAGAGAAGTCCATTGATTAGGATAGCCCATTGATCATGGAGAAGATTAGAAGTATAAATACATTGCATTTAGCTATAGAGTATTACCGATTAGAGCAATAAAATATTGATTTGGAGTAAGGGGTTGTAGAGTCCAAACCAATCAAAATTCCAAGTTTTAGGAGTGATCCTTCAATACAACAACCAATTCATAGCCAAGAACAACCTGAAACACCTCATAATGAACTTAGTAATCCTACTTCAGTAGCTAAGGGTTCTTGGAATCCCTTTTGTGACACCAAATAAAAAAAAACACATGTGGATCAAGAGGTTGTTGTTGTTTATAGTGTGTTCCCAGCTGAAAATGAACATAACATGAGTGAGGACGTTGGTTTAAGCTTGACATTGAATCCTTTGCACTTTGATTTATTTGAGAAGTTTTCTAATGCTATTTAGGAGATGAATGAAAGAAAAATGGAAAGCCTACAAAGTGAAATTATTCTATTGCAAAGACAATTTGTCAAGGTTTCAATGGAGAAGGTATCACATGAGGAGGAAGATTCAATTTCTTTGTTTGATAAAGTACCTAGATTTTTTGACAATGAGGAGGATAGTATACAGATTCTCAAATTACTAGTTGTTTTGGAACAACAAGAACATGTTCAAAAAAATTATGAGTTGTTGGTCCATGAAAGCAAGGATGAAAATTGTGTTTTGAAGTCTAACAAGCTTTTTTTGCATGAAGATATGACTAATTATCAAGATGAACATGAGAATGAATTAGATTAGGTTATCCATGAAGATGAAGCATCTAATTTATTTCAGAACTCCCTTTATACTACATTGAAGAGGCTAGCATGAATGAATTGAAAGTAGCTTGCCTTGAAGAGCAGTCAAGTGAACTAATTCAATATGATCAATCTGTTCAATACATCTCAATGTTTGATTGTCAAGATCCTACCTATTTAGTTTGTAGACAACTTTCCACTCTACCAAATTCTTGTAGTGATCAAAAGCCCAAGCTAGTGAATAATAATGAAAGTCGTGTTTTGGAAGGTCAAGAGGGTAATTCACAAGAAAAGGTTGTTCAAGTAGAGTGAAAAAAGAAACAAATCATAGATTTTGAAGGTATGAGCTTTGAAATCAATCATGAGTATTAGTTAGAGCATACATTGCATGATGAAATTGTTCATGAAGATGATTTATTCTCAACTATAATTGGATTTTTTTTCTCTAACATTGTTGATAACTTAGCTTCTTTCAAATAAAAGGTTTGTGATTAGCATAATCAAGCAATCAAAGAGGTTGTGGTTGAAAAAACAATTGACAAAGGAGAGGCTAACAAAAAGAATTATTAGTTTATCATCTCAAAAGGATGCCCAATCAGGCATCTTTCTAGGACTGAGATTCCGAGCATACTTAATGGAGTTTCACCAAAAGGACAATAGATTCAACTTGTCCATTCACTCCAAACCAGTAGCATGGTTGGTCATATTCAAAGGATGAGTGAGTTTTTCTACATTCTTTATAAAGCATTGCAACAGTTTATTGAGTATCTTTTTGTGCTTCATCTAGTTTTAGTTGTTCATAAGCATGTAAATCAATGTTTCATGTTAAGGAAGGGCAACTATTTCTCACAACCAATGAATGATCATGTTTGAGCACTAACACTATTAGTTAGTGTAGGATACAGTAGTTTTCAGCTAATAAGTTCCCATGGCACATTTCATTTCAGTTATATTTTGTTTTTCAATAAGTGCAGATGCACTGTTTGTTGGCCTTGTCCTAAACACAACCATGCTAGTTTTTTTTCTATTTTGTTTTGTTGCTATACTGTTCCAAATAGCCAAGTTACATTAGTTTCAAGATTTCGAGAGGGGTAGATTTGACTCCATGCCTAATGGATTATTTAAGGCAACTGGTCTCGCATGCTTAGCAAGCAAGCATTCAACAGAAATTGCCAGAACTATTACCAAAATTTCACGTACAACTCATTTTGGTAGAGTTGGAACAAATGAATATTTCTAAGGTGAAAGGTATTACAATAAAATTTTGCTAGTCATTATCATTTGCATATGAATTTTTCAAATGAAGTTCAGTTCTTATTGTGCAATATTTTACAACAAGAAGAGATCAAAAGTTGCATGATAATTCTATATTTCATTCATTTAGAAATGTAAATTTATATAATGTTGTTTTCTTGTTCATTGAAGATGAAAAAAATGATCAAAAGTCCCACACAAGCCATGGGAGTAACTGTATCTAAAAAGATATAAAATAGCAAGTATAAATGCAAGAAAAGATATGTATAAAATTAGAGATGGAACCCATCATTTCGTGGTGAATGAAAAATCCTATTGTGGAAGATTGTGCCAACATTGTTGAGTTTTCTAGGTGTAGCTCCAGGAAAAAACTTGCAAGGGTGAAAGAATATTGATGTTAGAGCTGAGGGTTCCATTCATTATTCTATGCATATCTAATCAAGAAAATACTTTCTACCTTATAACTGATCAAGGAAAAGCATAATGAATAATTGTATGCATGAAAGCCAGATCATCTAATGGAAGTCAAATCATCAAGAGAGCACCGAAATTCATTATTTTTCTAACTAGTTTGCTCAATGTGCAGATACAGGTTTATCATTTTATGATTCATCTTTTCAACATTTTAGTTTGTGGAGATCAATGGGCTCCCACAATGGTTGAGCCCACCATACTATATTCTCCCATTTACAAGAAGGGATAAATGGTCTATTTCCATCATTGCATATTAAGAATCCATAATAGTCATTTGCATGCATTTGTAATCAACATTCACCATAATAAGTGGGGAGTAGCATCTCTAAGAGCAGTGCAGTCATCACATGAAAGAATAGAAAAATCAACCATGCATAATAAAGGAGGACCATCATTGAAAGTTTAAGTCCCAATACAAATAGGACTACATTTAATGAGTCATTAATGTTAAAGGATAGTCATAAGAAATAACATGAAGGATCTCTCATAATAGTCTAAATGCATGGAGACAACATTTTAAAAGTGAAGGTGATGATCTCTTTGATAAAAAAATAGTGGCATATTGTCTTTCAAGAGGAAGTCATACATCAAAAGCAAGTATAAAGCATGACTTCAGGAGTGAAAGCCATGAATAGTGAAGTATCATGATGAGATCATAGTCATCTTTAAGGTTAAAGACAAATTTTATAAAATTTTAATTACATGTATACAAGGTTGAAGAAAGTGGTCATAAACCTAACAATTATAAGACAAGTATTCATGTGCAAATATAGAAGAAATAGTGATCAACAATACAGTGTTATGGAGCAGCAATATAATTCTTGTAAAGATCACCAACTAGAGACAAATGATGACTTTGTCACGAATAAACAAAAGCTTCAAAAGTAGTGATATTCATGTGATCTCAGATTTAAGAGAACCATAGGTGAATTTCCAAATAGTGAAACAGTGAATAATATATCTAGATTATTACACAAGAACAACAATATCAATGTATTTAATCATATATCATCAGAGGTACCACCATGCAACTAACTCATACCACCATATAATGACAAAAAGAATCAGGTTTCCCTAATTCTTGTTACCGACCAAAGGAATGGAAGGATCCAATAGTTGAGACAGTTAGTGGAGAAGGTAGTGTTAAGGTTTTGAATTATACTCATACTATGCAATGGTATTGAATCATTTTTCAAGCCATTTTTCCTTTGCGGGGCAGTATTTTCTTGTGGAGCAGTTGACTAAGATTGCTTTTGTTTAAACTGGCCACCCTTTCACAAAATATCATTCAAATTATGATTTTGCACGATCTTATCATAGCAAAGGTAATTATGACATTGTTGGCCAGTATTACATGGTATTACAAGGATGAAAGAAGTACCTAGTAAGAGTATATAGTCATGACCTGCAAATAAGTGAAAACTAAGAACCAAAAAAGAGCAATAGAGATTCAAGTTGCAATTTTCAATGAAGAAGTTGAGAAAAGAAATATAAATACATTGAGTAGAGAAATATTCAAGCTTAAGCAAAACTTAGAAACCCTCAAGTGGCCATTAATGATAGAAGACCATTGAAAAATAAAAGAGAGTGTAGGTTCGAATAATGGGAAATGTACCTCAACTTTCTATGGCATAAATACATTCAAAAACTTGTGGTGTTAAGCTTTAGAAAGCTATCTAGTGTAGGCCTCAAAAACAATGATTGACATCAACAAGAAAGACACAATAAAATATGTCAAAAACATGATGGTAGGTTGTGGCCAAGAAGGCCTAAAAATCCTTCAAAATAGCCACCACAGTTCAATTTTGAAACCAAAGACTTACCTCTTCAAAACACTCCATGGGAATCACCCAGAAGTAGCTGAATATAAATAGGTTCAAAAATAATGATTGACATCAAAAAACAATGATGGTAGGTGTTAAGCTTTAGAAAGCTATCTAGTGTAGGCCTCAAAAACAATGATTGACATCAACAACAAAGACACAATAAAATATGTCAAAAACAATGATTGACATCAAAAACAATGATTGACATCAAAAAATAATGATGGTAGGTGTTAAGCTTTAGAAAGCTATCTAGTGTAGGCCTCAAAAACAATGATTGACATCAACAATAAAGACACAATAAAATATGTCAAAAACATGATGGTAGGTTGCGGCCAAGAAGGCCTAAAAATCCTTCAAAATAGCCACCACAGTTCAATTTTAAAACCAAAGACTTACCTCTTCAAAACACTCCATGGGAATCACCTAGAAGTAGCTGAATATAAATAGGTTCAAGCTATCAAAACCCCTACCAACAACATGGTGGTGCACAAGAGAGTGAAAGTGAAGAAATGAAAAATGGGAATGATAAAAAGGTTTCAATTCTTTTGAATCGATGCCCTAATCTGATGAGTGGGCTTCTTTTCCATCTTTTAAACAAAAATCATTTAACATTGTTACGCCCATGGTCTTGACTTTTAAGTCAAAACACATAATCATCAAAAGGAGCCCTTATGTTTGAAGATGGGTTTGAGAGTCAAGTTTCAAGATTATCTTTTTTTTTGAAATAATGGTCTACTTCACTTGTGTTTGTGCATGATGTTAGACAAAATCAACTATGTAATTAAATATTAAAGGTAAAATTTGATTAATTACCTTAATATTTACCATGTAATGCATGAAAAGAGGACTATCACATGTTAAATATTAAAACAATCATAACTTATTATCTTTAATATTTAATCAAACAATTACCTTTTCTCCAGAATCATTCAAGAAACACATGCGAAGTAGAATTGAATTCGATAGGAGTCATCTGGAGTATTATGTTTTCTTTGACTTGGAGTCAATTTTTAGTATTTTGGAGATATCATTGATTAAGGCCATTATTTGTGGAGGTTTTGAGGCATAACCTCATGTTTACATCAGTTTTGGAGTTCTTTTGATCATGCACATTGAGGGGAGGAGTTCGCAACAGTTTGAGTTTAGTTTGCTTCAGTTGTGGGCCCCCTTTTCATGGATTTTCTTCTTTGCTCATGAGAAGGGTTTTGAAGATTTTTTTCACTTCTAGTTTTCTTTGAGTTCCACCTCTTGGCGCCTTGGAGTTACCATCCATTGTATATATTGGAAAATATTGTCTTTTTCCTTAGTTCTTGTTTTCTGCCTTTGCATTCTAGAAAGAGATTATCTTATAATTCATTTACAGTTGATTAATATACAACGGTACTTTATTTTTAGAGATTGTTTATAGTTTTGCAAAGTTTTCCTTCAAAGTATTCAATAGAAACAAAGTTTACCTTCACATTTTCTAGTGTTTTGTTTCTTTTAAATGATTTGATGCAAGTTTAATGTGTTTTGAATAAAAAACCTTTAAATTTCTATCTCATTTACTGATGCATGTACACAATATTAGTTTGTCACGGGTCATTGATTGTGCTCTTAACTTTATCTTGTCTCTTAATTTGTGAAAACACTATTTTCCTTAGTAAGGAAAGATTAAGCAGAGCCTTTTAGTGAAACATTTTTGTGATCAAGGTTCCCAATTCAAGTTTTGTTTAGATATTTTTTGAGAATATTAGTTGTGAATAAGTCTGCATAATAGGATTATTCGATGCATCACCTCCTAGAAGTAATTTCCATTCGAGTTTCCTTCAGTTTCATAGATTAATCTTTCTCCCTTTTCTCACACAAGTCAATAAATTCTAGGAGATCAAAAGGGAACCAACTCACAATTTGGAGATTCACCTTCAACATGAGTAACCCACAGGTTCGAAGGTGCTTCCATGTTTCACAGAATTGTTGAGCTTTAAGCTTAGCATCTAGGTTGCAATCCTTGTGACAACAGTTATGATAGTCTACATATTAGAATTCCCCTCTATTCAAGTTATGATAAGAGACATAGTATAATTCTCCCATTCCTTTTGTAGACTAGAACTAGATTTTCTACCCATGTGGAGTAGCAAATTTGGAATATTATCCTAGGTAAAATAATAATAATTAAACTCTCTATTTGTAGAATCTTTTATAATGGGATTGATAGATCATTTCTTTTATCTAAAGAACATAGAATATACATATTTTAATGGAAGGGTATGGGAAGAGATAGTAAGAGAATTCTTTTAGATTATTTTACTTATAGGAGAACATTTTCTTAAAATATTCAAGTTTGGAAAGCAAGTCCTTGATGTCCCTCTTTTCACAATTTGACCCTATATTTTTATTCTTGATCTCATGGGGAGTACGTAAATTAAAAATCCTTTTATGTTTGTCATCTCTCTTGATAAAATGATCTCAAAATGTAGGTAGGTATAAATCAAATATATTTTAAAAAGAGATAATAAATTTTACAGTGGAATTAGTTCTTAAATGAAATTCTCCATCACCATCTAATTCAAACTTTAAATTTTGTAAATGTTCATATTTATCAACATTTGATTTATGCTTCAAAGACCTTTAATTTTAGGAAATCCAAAATTTTTGGCCATGATTAATTTCATAAATATTCATGAAATTATTAGGTACAATTATATATGAAAATAAGTCAAGATAAACATTTTAGTGTTCCTATTTTAAGAGGCTTTACATTACTAGTTGAAACAAATAATGCATCTATAGTTTTTTCTGAGCACTCAAGGTGATGTGGAATCCAATACAGTGAAGTAATCACCTAGTTTCAATACATCTTGTAAGATTGAAATTTTTTGTTGCATTAAAACTAATTTATAATATAATTAATTACCAAATTTAAATCTCTAAATATTTTTATTTGTCTAATATTGCTTTTCAAGGCTATTTGGGGGCTAAATATAAGAAACCAATTGGAGGATTAATATGAGAGCTTCATGTTGCCTATATAAGGAAAACTATCCTCTACACATAACTAGATGTCCTTTCCCTTTCAGATTTATTAATTTCATAATAACTTCATTTTATATTTTTGACTTATAACCATTGAATTGTAGTGGACACATTTGTCGATCGTAAGAGTTAGGATCATTAACTTACTTATTATAATATTTTCCTTGTACTTCTACAGTGAAAATTCTGAGATTAGTTTCCACAAAATGATCTTCAATGATTTCATTATACTCTATGATTATGTGTTCCAAAAAATGGTTTTGAAGAAGAATTAACATAATAAAAAATATGGGGTGCACACTAGACACACACTATATTTAAATGATAAAAATAAAATAAAAAAATTATGTGCTTAAATTTTGGACCTCTTAATATTTAGTAGTTTCTAATCTAGAATAAGAGTGCTACAATTCTTATTTTATTGGCATCTTAAAATTTTGAGGACAAACATATTGATTTTACATCCAAGATTAATTTAAAAAAAATAAGTGGTCACTTTTGCTCTTGTTTTTTTTTCCCTATTTCCATGCACTTATCATATATTATTTCTTTGAACTATCAAAATAATTTTTAGTTTTTTCTAGATCAAACTAAAACTTATTTTCAATCTATACTACTAAGCTCCCTTTTTATCTATGCCAAATTGAAAATGTTCATATATTCCATGCTATAAATATTTTTTCTTAGGAGTAACATTTATATTTGTATGAAAAATATAAGTTTTTTGATAAAATGTTAATATTAAAACCTTCTAAAAATAATATAACTCTATTGTAGCAGAATGTTTTCATATGTATTTCATTTTTACTTGATATAGAAGAATATATTGTCTAGGGCTAGTTTTTAACATTGTTAACTTCCTTGTTGCTTGGATATGGATATAAGTAAAAATATGGTTATAGCATTCAATTTGAGGATGAAAAGTTTTACATGCATTTTGTTAAATGGGAAAACCAACTACAAGCAATTGTTGTATATTATTTAAGCAAGAAGCAATATATATTTTATTTTAATTGAGATAGAAATTCTCGCATATAGGATGAATAATTTTGATAAATATAATTATTATGAATATTACCGTTATTATTATAATGCCCTTCTTAACACACATAAATATGTTTTTTTTTATTACATAGATTATATAATGTAGGAGCCATATTATTTCTTCTTATTTTGATTGCAAAGAAAAATATTATATAATTGCAATAGTAGGACCTATTGGCTACATACAATATGTGTATGCACCATCACCTTCTTGCCAAGTCATACAAGTTATAAATAGTCAAATGAGTTAGTCAATACATATAACCAACTACTAAAAAAATGATCTTTGAATTCAACACTAAATTCCTAGGGTCCATAGTCATCTATCCAAATTACTATGCTATTATCCTTATGAATTTAAAAATACGGAAACTTTGATGTAGTTTTTTTTTTTTTTTTTAAGAAATTGAACTTACTAATTTGGATTGGATTTTGGGTGTATTCAAATATTTGAAATGTATACAATGCATGTTGTGGGGATGTAATTTAGTTAGGCCATGGTTTTTGAAAAGCAGTATGTCCAATGAATTATCAAATTATATGTCCTAGAATTATATCATTCTATAAAAGTAAATATTATCATTACATATTCCCCATTGATTGTTTTTGTCATGTATATTCAATGAATCTCTATCAACTCTTCTTGCTCAAGACACTGATGTTATATTCTTAGATATATTTCAAAGTTAAAAGAATATTTAAAAGAGTGTCTTTAACTCAATCTTTTTAGCAATATTTACTTTATCTCATTGTAATAATATTTTATATTAATTTTCAAATGAATTGTATTTACAAATATTTAAACATAAAGAAAATAATTTATAACATTTTATTTGATGATTAAGAATTTATGAAACTCATCACATAATTATTTATTAAAAATAAATGCTAAACTTTTATATTTCTATGAAACCTTTATCATCCTTTGTTACTTCTATGAATATCAACAATGAAGAATAATGATTCTCTTAAAATATATAATAATCTTTTAATCATTTCTACAAACTATTTTCACAAGAACTAAACTCTAACAACGCTTGCTTAATTAACCTACATTATAGGAGATTGTATTCCCTACCTTTATCATCATTTTATTACTTCTATGAATATCAATAATGAAGAGCAATGATCATCTTAAAACATCTAATAATCTATTAATCATTTCTACAAGTTATTTCTCACAAGAACTGAACTATAACAATGCTTAATTAGCCTACTTGTATTCTCCTGGTTCTTCATAATTTAAGTTAATAATTGCGCGAAGTCAAACACTATCTCGGCACCGTCCGTCACGACGAAAGGAAAAGATAATAATAATGACAAACGATGGCATCAAAAGCTATTGTACAGAAAGCATGTGCAATTTAATGGACAACAACTCCGACCGTAACGGACGTGACAGGTATGGACTTAGATGCGGACGATGACTGACACCTGGTCAAGCCCTACGATCTCGACAATCGTGTCTATGATCAATAGAAGCGACTGGATAGTTTGAAACTCATTAGGTTATTGGCTCAGCACATTTTCTTCTAATGAGCGATTGGCATGTGATTATGGTTTCCTACTGAAGGTGGGCGATTATGTGTGTTTTTAGGGGTGGGAAGTGAAAAAGGATTTGGGAATGAGCTTAGGCAGGTGCTCTGTGGTGGTAAAGTTAGAGACCTCCATGATTTCCACCAGTGAGCTCAATAAGCAGAATGGTGGTAAAGAAGAAATGGGAGGAGCAGGGGAAGAGGCCAGAAGCGACTGCACGACTCCGGAGGATTCCATATCCTCGCTTCTATCTGGGATTGGAAGGCAGAGTAGACCATGTTGACAGAAAAGAAATGCCAGTGAAATCAGCAAGATGTCTGCAGACCCAAGCAACAAAAATGGTGTTGCGCAGAAGATCTGGGAGAGAAGGAGGTCGTTCTCACAGTACAAGGGTGTCTTCAGTAGCCAAACGGTCGGTGGGACTCCAGATTTAAGATCAGGTGGTTCTATTGTAGACATGATTTTTACAATTGGATTTGACTGTGTGGATATTTTCTCCATCAACATTTTGGGTCAAACTTCATGATCCATCATCAGAAAAACAATATAAAGAGAAAAGAAGCAACAGCTCAGCACATTCGACAGAGAAGAAGACCACGCGCAATCTTACGACACTGCCATCACTGGATCTCGTGGCCTTAAAGCGATTACCAACTTCGTCCTTATCGACGAAGCTGACCCGGAGGCCATCTTTGTCAGTCGCAAAGCCATCACCAAGATCGTCGACATGCTGAGAACACACGCTTGCCATGAAGAACTCCACCATTCCCAGAAAGACAACGCTGTAGAGATCGATCGATCTTTAAATAACGACAGCACCAATGTCGCTGGTTCGACCCCTGTAGAGGCACCTGTTCGACAATGCCATGAAGCACAGGGATGTGAAGAAGCTGAGTCGGCTGGTGCTACCGAAGCACCACGCGTAGCGATAACTTCCCTTTTGATGCTGAAATCCTTAAATCTGACAGGTTAAGGTGTTTGGGGTAATTTGAAATCTACTTTCTTCATCCACATTGCATCTTTTTTCTGTGGACCGCCGCTGCTGATATGGAAAGAGAATAATTACGTTGAAGAGGTCGATAAGTTAAGATCGAAGATAAAGACAGCAGGGAAAAGACGTAAGTGCCATAAACTCTGTAATTTCCTTTTCCAGAACTTTTTACTAAAAAAATCGTAAAAAGATAGGGATTTGTGATTGATTATAAGCATCTATTATTAGTTTAATAAAATGATAGACAAATGTAGAACACTTATTTTTGACATTGCAATTGCAGAGTAGTTGTCACAATGAATAGTGATCCTTAAATTTTGATCTTGCTTGATATTCTCTCGAACCAAATTGTTAGATACGATGGAAAAGTCTTTTTACTTGTAAAATTGTAAGAGCTGGTTGTTTTATGTATCTTAAGTTACAAGTATGTCATGAAATTTAACTGTTATTTATATATAATTAATACGTTTTTCAAAATAATTGTGTTAAATAATAAAAGAAGTGTTATTTATATATAATTAATACGTTTTTCAAAATAATTGTGTTAAATAATAAAACTTTTCTTTTGATTGAAATATTTCTTTATTGTTTTTATTGTTCAAAAATTTGTTTTTAGTTTTTCACACTTACATCATACATAATCATGCATAATTTTGATCTATAATTTCCTCAAAGCATTTGTAGCAATTTTTAAACTACACAATGTAACTATTGTACCAATTGTATTATCCAAATGAATGTTCAAAAGGATTAAATATAATGAAAACATAAACAAAAATACAAAATTATAAATAAATTCAATTCAAACACCACATTTTATCATCAAATACCTTGAGGTGGGGAAAATTGTTTGGGAGTTATAATTTCATGTTTATTTGATATTCCTATGCTTAACATAATGTAGTTGGTAGTTAGATTCTAAACAAATAAGTATAGAGGATAGGCACAACAATTAGGTATTCCTATGCTCACTATCTAGTTGGCAATCCTCTATAAAAAATAGATCTTCTTAGATTGATCACTACAACACTCTCATATGCCAATGATCTTGTTAATTTAACTTTTCGTGTATTCTCATGAGTGTTGAAATATCATAATGTACATTGAAATATATTTTTTCTTGAAATTTGAACAAATGTAATTGTTCTAGTTGTCCCACATTCTTTCTTTATTGTTTTAAGTGATGTTACCCCTTTAAATAGACCAATATTTTTGTAAATGTCTTTTTGTTATAAAACTACCCCTATATGTGAACATATGGTTTGAAAACCACCCACTAATGCAACCACTATTTTTTAATACTATATCATAGAGTGAATTTTGTAATGTCGCCTTTTCAAAATAGGCTAATAATAATCAATAATAATAAATAATGATAATAGTAAATTAATATATCAAAAAATAGAAAAATATAAAAGTAATGTTTAATTTTGTCAAGAGTCAACAATCATATGAACGATTTTGACTATATATATATATATATATATATATAGTCACATGAGGAATCTATATTTTATTATATGATTATTACTCTTTTGGAGCATAAAATTGTGGTTCATTTAACCAAAGGATAAATCCTCTCATGGAAAGAATTAAGAGATGAAAACCCATAATTTATCAAGAATGGCTTCATATGGAAATAACCATTATGCTAAGTTGACTAATATTCTAGTAGGCATTATTAAAATTTTAAGTTAATAAATTTTGATGTTTATCAGAAAATATAATTACTATCTTTAAATAAGATATTTAATAATATAACTTTATTTAATTATCTAGAATATCAATTGAAAAGAGTATAGTTTCCAATATATATTACTATATATAAATTAAAAATTAAAATTAATTAGATATTACAAAATATTCCCTCTAGGATATTAACAAATTGAATAATTGCAATTTTAAATCTCCAAACTTCAATAAAACTTCAAGTTATGTTGAGATATATTCTTCTTTTGATCCTTATAAATCATATATCTCTTCTTGGAGAGGCATTTAATCCCATAAAAGAATATTGAGACACTGAATAGGGAATATATTTCTCCAATTCTCTCCTTAATTCACTACATTTATTATTTTAAAACTTTCCATTAAGTCCCACCCACTAAGACTTCAACATTTTTATATGATCTCCCTTATTTTCTAGTTTAAAATTAATATTTCATTTTTAAACATTAAGACTTTGGATGAGCATTATAGTTTCCCTTTTTTTCATCATCCCACTATGATGGATCATAGAAGTGTAGGTATTCAAAATCACTAGCATATGGATCATCGTAAATTGAGTTCAATCAAGCCTAAAATAATTATTTCCATGTTATTCTAAGATGGAAAATCTAAAATATATTAGAGGTTTGGTCTTCTTATCCTATCCTTGTAACCTTTCTTTGTCATAAATCAACAATAATTTATCTTTAATATTGACCTTATAATCCTTTTGGTTCTAGTCATACCTTGTCTTATAATTTTCTTGAAATTTATAGTTTCTATTTCACCTTGAGTTAGATTTGTTAAATCAAGATGATGAACATAGGTATATTTGTTAATTCTAAATATTTTCTATATTTTTCTATTTATTTTCTAGAGAAAAATTAAGTGATTATAAAGATCTAAATAAGACCTAAATAATTTCTAATTTTGTAATGAATGGGTTTGTCTATTATACCTAATTTTTGTTTGAATATAAGGAAAAGGGTCATCCAAAGTATTTGGAATCCTATTAATGTCAACCTAAATGATTTTTATCAAGGTTCTATTGACCACTTATGTTTTATCACCTATTTTTTAATAAAAAATTATATTTTTAATTTAGTATGCATCATATCTCACAAATGAAACTACAACTTGCTAATAAAATTGGTGTCTCTATATTATAGAATGCAATTGTTATATCATTCCTTAAGTATTTTACAAAATTTCTTGATATCTTGTTTCTAATAGTGATAATAAATTTAAGAATTTAATTTTATTAGGCCCAATTAAAATTACCTATCAATCTCTTGTAGTTATCCTATATCCTAATTATGTCCCCCTTTGTGTTATTTTATAACTTGGTGCCTTATCAAGTTTCAGAGGCTTATTCATAGTGGCTTCTATGAACCTTACATATGACATAGACAAGCCTTTTATTTCATCTTGCAATTTATGTTCTGACAATTTAATGATCTTATATTTTGATTGAAAAACTCTAAGTTGCACCTTCAACTCAAGAAACTACAAGCAATTAGATCAAAAGAAGGGTTTTAGTGTAGTAGTTACTAGGAAAGGTGTCCTAACATTTCTCCTAATGTTAAGAATATAAAAACATATTTTTCATATAATGAAACATAAAAGCTCAACTTCTAGGGTATAAAGTTTATATTTGGTCAAAAATAAATAAAAATTCAACATTGCTTCAAGGGATGTGTGTTGAATATATATTTTCAATCCCTATAATTATGAAATTGAAAACTAATGTTGGCCTCGAAGATCAAAAGTTGTGGCTTACAAAAGTTGGGCCTCCTACATTGGAAATGTAAAAACATCTATGGCATAAAAAAGGGATATAAGAGGGACTTATACTTGTTGACCAACTTACATCATAAGGAATATTTGAATGAAGATAATGAAGCCAAAGTAGAATTCCTAAGTTGGTGATTGTATTATGATGTTCTTATGATAAGGGGAAATAGTATTTTATTTTATCTTATGAACTCATCTTTGGATTTTTTTATTAATTTTCTAACTATGTATTTAGGTGCCACCTTCTTGGGTGGTTCTAGCTCTTAGTTTTGTAATCACTATTTCATTGTTCTTGTGTTAGTTTTCCTATTTATTAGATTACTAAGATAGAGGTTTTGATAGTTAATTTAGAAGAAATATTATGATGTTGCAATTACTCCAAAATTATAAGTTACTAATACTCCTAAAAGGGAATCTCCATGAAATTGTATCATAACCTTTATTGCTAAAAATCAAATTGGCTCATGCATTGGAGTGTGTGGTTCATTTCCAAAAGGATTTCCCCTATTTTTTGTTTAATTTATTTTATTTTTGATATGTGTTTCTCCTTTCTATAGTTATAAAGATCTAAAATTTGCAAAATTTTCCCTTGAAGATTAGTTTAAGAATCATTATTGTACACCTTGATTTTTTATTTTGTATCTATAGAGCCTTTCCATGAACTACAAATTATTTAAAATGTTATAATATGAAATGGTATGTTAGAGCTATGATAAGAATGGTCAACCTCCAAATTTATAATTTGGGCCATATCAATTCTAAAATAAATTTAAACTTTGAGGGCCATCAAGGGTATTGATTGAGAAATTTTGGTACATTAACAACTATAATGAGAGTGGAATGTACCAATAATAGAGGGAAAAACCAAGGAAGAATAGATAGTGCCTTAATAATAAGTGCAACCCATACAAGTCTATTCCACCATTGAAATATGATATACTCAAATATAAAGTCAAGCTTCCAATATATTTTACAAAGGTAATAAGGTAAGAAGACAAATAATGGTAGCTAGAATGTAGGATCAAACATATCTAAAGTAGGAGTGACATCCAAAAACCATAAATAAGTTGTAACAAATCACCAATACACAAGAAAAAATATAATATTTAATAAAACTAGAGTCTATAGGTTTTGTTATTTATTTCGTACCACATCTTAGACATCAAATTAGATTCCTTGTCAAACGATTTATGATCTATCTATGAGTTGTTAGAAATGGCAAGGTGAAACCCCCTCTACCTCAAATCTTCCCTTAGTGATGCAAGGAAGGTGGAAAAGGACTCTTTTCTCAACTCAAAATAACCAATCCCAATCAGGAATTAATTATTTACAACAACAAACTCTTAACTTGACACAAACTCCCTCCTTAAGGCTTGTAGCCCTAAAACTCAACCAATGATGTTATCTTTTAGGGATGGTCATACATTGGCCTACCAAAATTCACAACGGTTCACTACAGACCCCCAAACAACATATCCAAAGATTCCATAGGGTTACTTTGACCCAACACAATGAACTAATAACCTACCCTGTTCCAAGGCTAGTCAATTAGCCCTATTTTACAAAGAGGCTACCCTTAAAACACTTGATAAACACTCAAAACCTCTTGAAAGTCATGAATTGTGACACCAAACAATAGAATATCACACCAAATTGCAGAATTAAGCCCTCTAATATGCAACACTTAGAAACCCTTTTTTTACACCCAAACCCCTAGGGTTTATTCAATCTCCATATACCTGAGCTTCCCAAATCAATTAAAAACATCCAACAGTCTTCAAAATCCCTACACATGCTCACAAATACACTACATGGGCCATTCAATCACTATTTTATCAAAAATCAACATAAACCCCTTCATTTCACATGGGAAACGACATGACTCTACCCTAGGGCATTACACATATGATTACAACTTGTTCCCTCAGCCTTTAAGACTTAAAAAAATCTAACCCTACATTGAATAGATGAATCCACCAAGTTACAGAGGCTGATAGTAAGTGGATTGATCAATTCATCACTTAACCTTCAATCAAACCCTTATTCTATATTTACAGGGCAGTCCCAAGAAAATGAGTAAATCTCCAAAAAAATTCAACAAAGGACCTTCAAATTAGACTCAAAAGGAAGCTAATAAATTCCTTTATGAAAAGAAAATGGATTCAGAACATTTACAAGTTTATACATTTTTTAACCAAATCCTAACTACCAAACGGCTATAACCACCTTTTGAAATCCCTGACCTTTCAAATTCCTATTTGTATTTTGTCAATTTTGGACTTAACAACATTACCTGCCTTTGTACAACTTTACTAATGTAACTCCTAAGACTCAAGGCCCTATAACATCCTTTAAATTTTTTTATTTAACATTCAAAATGGTCATTGTGACCTTATTTAGACAAAAACTCATCAAAACCTAGAGCCTACTCAACATTATTGGAAATTGACAAAAAATAGCTAATGGTGCTCCTGCACCACTTAACAAATAGTGGACCATTTAAAAAAAATTAGAACTACCTATTTCCTTAAGTTGCATTATTAGTTCTTTCTTAATCTTACTTAAAATTTGGGCTCAAAAAGAGAATTTTAATTTAATCAAAATTATTAAAATAGAAATTGAAGAGGAGGCAATAGAATAAAATGTGGGCCCAAGCATTTTAATAAAATAAATAATTATTTTAAAAGAATATTATTTTTATAAACTCATGCTAATAATGAAGCAAAAGATTCATTTAATAAAAAAATCTTGAAACACAAATCATGGTATGGAAAAGTTATGGATAAACATAATAAAAAGTGGGAATAAAGTTAAGAAGACTTTAGTTGACTACAAATAAACCCTTGCATGTAGAATAATATCTCTTGATCTAAGACTTTTCTATTTTTTTAAAATATTCATCTTTTCTTATATACTGTAACTTTCACATTTAGAGAAGGGTAATTTTGAACTAGGGAAGCTCTATTGAATTGTATACTTAGTATTTTTAGGTGATTTTTGTATCATTATGCTCAACAATAAACAAGTATATGTGTGCATTTTACCTTAAACACTATTCATAAATGTATTTTCATGAATTAATAAATACATTCTTGTTTGATTATGCATCATAATGTATCAAACCTCTACAAATTAACGAATGTCCATATTTTTCTCCTCTCATTATTATATTTTTGTTTATCTTATTTCATATATTGTTTTTGATAAAGTAAGCATCATTTTCAGGGTGTTGTACCCTTCACAAAGAGCCACAAGGGCCAATTAAATCCAAGATCAAAAAAGAATATAACAAAACACTATGCCAAAAAAATAGAAATGTAGACTAACAACACACGGACCAACAATAGACCAACAACAGACTAGCTTGCATCCTCCCAACTTTTGGATAGAAGATGAACCACATCATCTCCAACCCACTCTTGATGGTCTTCAGTCTTCTTTATCTCCATCTCATCCTTCATGACCGCCGACAGGGTACTATTGATACAGTGCACCAACTTGATAGTGAAGTGGGTCAACCCACATAATTTTTTGTCTAGTTTGTCCATTCTTTCTTTCAGCACACAAAGCTACTCCCCGCCACCCACAATGTAGTCAGGATCATTTTACTCAATATCCAAAGGTTCTGAAGAGTGAGAGGCCGAAACCTCCTTATGAGCTTTTCCCTTTTCAGGAATGGAGTAGGGACCTTTGGCCTTCTCTCTCTCCTCACCCTCTAACACCTCTTCAACCTTGCTATCAGTGCTGTCAAACAACTCTTCAGTGTCTAAATCTTTAACCTACACTTTTTTCCTATTCTTAGCCAACTTTCCAGAGCATCGAATGATAGCATCACAACCAATAACCATAGTGTCTACAACCACCCTATCACCCAACGAGTCCTTGCTCACAACATTTTTCCCTTTGCTCGAAGGCTCCTTCTCCTCCTTGCCTTTCTTTTTTGGGGTGGGATTACTGGGAGTCTTAGCAGAGGTAGACTTGAGGACACACAGGCTAGCCGCCGCACTAGTTTGGGAATTTTCCTCATTCCCCTTAAACTTTTTAGCAGCAGGTTTAGGTTTTTGAGAGTCAGCAGGGATCGAGTGATTTTTCCTAACAAGGCCTTTAGATTCAGCTGGAGATAAGTTGGTCATAGTGGGAGGCTCAATTTCTTTAATGCAGATAGACAAAATGGGTTTAGGTAGGCACAAAGCTAGATGGAAGTGGTAGTCTTAGGATAAGACCCTGGTGGAGCGGTATGGGAGTAGGTTCATTAGGATTCAGAGCGATAGACTCAACACATTTTTCAATAGAACTTTCAAGGTCCATAAGCAAGTAAAAAGGAAAACTTAATACAACTTTATGCCTGAGGTGATTCAACAGAGGGAAATTGTAGAAGTAATAGGTCTTGTACCTACCTTCCAACATGACATATTTCATCAATGCAAGACACACTTGGTTCCACGGCGGAGGGAGAGCTTCCTGTTCAAACCCTGACTAGTTGTGCATTGGCGTCTCATTCCCCACAAAAAAATTGTTCATACTATCATTGTCGTGGGTCTTTGAGTGTTTCAGATGCTTTATACTAGTACTCTAGAGATCCATCACCTGCGCTATCACTTCCTCATCCATAGTAAAGGAGATGCCACCCATAGACACATGCCGATTCTTCCAAGAGTTAACGAACTGAGCAGACAGATTAGGGTCATGACCCACAAGTCTCTCCATCAGAGGACCAAGGCCACCTTTGACACAAATGTGCCAGACGAGCGGATCCTTGCGAAACTCATTGCAATTATCTGGCTTCATACACACCCCATCACCTCCCATGATTCCTCTCTTCTCACAGTATAACTAGGAACCCTAAAAAAATAGAAGGTTAGAGATAATAGAAAGGTGAAAAATCACCCGCACAATAAGGAATTTAAGCCATAAACTACAGTATTTGGAAATAAAGCCTAATTATAGGTCACACGCAAGAGTTAAAGATTTCCCAAAGACAATATTAGTGGAGGAATTAATGAGGATCTCCTCACACAAATGGCTAAGAAAAATGGGACATGAAAGGTAGGGAAGGATTTCCTTCCACGTAGAAGAAGCACAAAAATCTAAGCAAGATAGCTATGGGGCCAGAGTTAGAAACATTTAAGTTGATAGCTTTTAGAGGTAGGCCGAATTTAGATAAATCACAAATAGAAGCTATAAGGCGTGGAACCATAATAGCCAATAAAGAAAAGCCAAAAAGGAGCTTTATCTCTTAATTACAAGTCACATCAAAATCAAGAACAAAGAACATGAAAATCCGATAGCTTAATAAGATCCCCATGAGGAGATTACAAAGGGTACAGTCTAGCTTAGCATTAATCATCAGGTAATTGTCATAGCAAATCATGATTTCCTTTTTCAAAACGGGATCCATCCCATTTTTTGAATTATGCCACTTGTTGTCCATCCCATCAGTACAACTAGTGATCCATCTCATCAAAACAATTAGACCGCATAGTCCAACAGATAAGCTTGTGGACCCCTCAAAAATCCAGCTACACACACGTTGATTTTCTACCATTGGTCAAGTAAGGGTTTTGTTCCTTCACTATAATACTCTAGATGCTAGGAGAAAGGTTACTTAGGTCATGCCAACATTTTGATAGTTTCCAGTGTGTGTCATAATTGGGTAAGGCATCAACAACTTGGTTCCCTTCTCTATATATATGACTGGCCACTTTTAATTTTATCTTTCACATGAGGAATCTAATGTCAAGAAGAATGTCTTTAGTACTCCACCCCAACAGTCTATCAAAATTAATAGCATCAATTATGGACTTATAGTCACCTTCTATATGCAGGTTCTCAATCCCCAAGGAGATAGCTATTTGTAAGCCCTTTAACAATGCTCTAACTTCTGCTATCATGGAAGAATGAATACCAATCCCCCCAGCATAACCAGCATTAAAATTCCCTATGTGATCCCTAATCACACCTCCTATACTTGCTCTGCCCAGGTTGCCCTTAGCAGCCCCATAAAAAAATAATTTAAACTAGCCCTTGTCAGGGGGTTTCCAAATAGTGGCTCTCCGAGCTAGAATCCTAGAGTTGTCATAGGAATTGGCATCAAGATTCTAGTGCCAAGCTTTAGCTATGCTTATTTCCATCTCAGTAGGACCTTTTTCAGGGATTTTCCCTTTGAAGAGTGAGATATTTTTCACAATTAGTTGAGCTCCAATACCAAAAACCTCTTTCGGATTCATCTTAGTGTTCCTGAAGATCCTATTATTCCTTTCTTTCCATAAGCACCAACATATAATGGGAGGGACTTGATTCCATATTTCACTAGTTAAAGGATGGGTAAAGGGTCCTTACCAGCTCAAGATAAAGGATATGATTTCCTTACACATAATCCATTGAATCCCCAATCTTCCTAAAGCCAGCTCCCACACCTCCACAACAAAAGGACAATGTAATAGCAAATTATCAATCGATTCTTCGTTGCATTTACATATAAAGCATTTGTTAGGGATCTGGAATTCCCTTTTCCTTAGATTTTCTTGAGTAAGGATCCTATTATGATAGGCAGTCCACTAGAAGAAGTTAACTTTTGGTATCATGTATCGATTCCAAACCTTCTTCCATAGATCATTGACAATACCCTAGTTCATCAGCAGATTGCAAGCATATTTAACTGTAAGATCACCCTAATTATCATGGATCCAGAAGAACTAATCCCTTATGTAAGAAGGGGGTAGTCTGGTGAGGGAGAGTAACTCCTGCAGAGTCTTGGCAAGAAGACACAGATTACGAGATAAAGGACAACATAGGCCAATGTCATTCCATTTTCTAGCTCCCAAGGGCCCTATGAGATAATCACTAATATATATTCCATACACTTGTTGAGTTGAACCCTTAAGAGACCTGAATTCAAAATTTTCCAGAGGGGTGTCAAGTAACCAATTGTCCTCCCAAAATTTGATTTTATTACCATTACCTATCTTCCATTTGATCCCATTCCTCATAAGATACTGAAGATTGCAAATACTCCTCCAAACCAAGGACCCTAGAGGGTGAGCCTCTGAAAGGTAGTCAATCAATAGCTGGTTCTGAAGGTACTTAGCATTCATGATCTCACACCAATCCTTCCTATCCCTTAGATGATCTGAGCCCACTTTGGCCATAAGAGCTTTATTAGAATTAGAAATGGTCCTTATACCAAGCCCAACACATTTTTTCGGTTGAAAAACCTTATCCCATTTAATCCTATGCAAGTAAGATGTATACAAACATGGAGTTCTATTCTGGTGCTTCACCATTTTAGTTTATATTTATTTTATTTTTTTCTTCTATTTTCACTACAAAGTTGAAATTATTCATTAAATATATTATGAAGAATTGGAAATTTCTAAAATATCAAAGCTTATCTTAAAAAACATGTCCCACATTTGTGAGGTTCCCATATAGGTGTAGATATATTTATGGGTGTAACTTTCAAGTGCAAATTTGAACATAAACAATTTTTGGCTCACTAAATGGGATGTTGATGAAATGATTTATTCTACATCTCATATGAGTTCTTTTGATGGAAAATTATATTAGTAAATTTTCTTGTAGGGGCATGAATATTCCATCTTGCAACTCCATTGGTGACTCCATTGAAGAAAATATCTAGAATTTTATTTTTAAAAATCATGGTATCTTGCAATATTCATGTGAATTTGAATATTATAATGATACATTTACCTTCTATGGCTTGATACTCAAGTGGTATATTGCAATAGAAAGGTTTTGAGGTTCTTGAATTATTATTGAAGGTATTACCTCAATTTCATGGAGATGGCCCGTTTTGTCCTATAGATCATATCCAAGATATCATAAATTAAGGTAATATTAATAATATCATAGAAGAGAGTGTTACTATCTAGTTGCTTGAATTTTATCTCAAGAGTAATGCATGTTAATGGTTAATATCAAGTTAGGATCAACTCAATGATGTACTTTTATGTCACTTTAGAGAGAGTGTAGATACCGCCTCACTTATTTAGATAATTACCATAATCAAGAGATACCCTATTGAGTGAATGCATTATTTTAATGCATGTTTTGATAAGGTATGCAAAATATATTTGGTTAATGCCAGACCATTTCCTAGTTTTGCATTCCTATATTTCTTATAAGCCTTAAATCTAAAATCTCAATTTTGATACAAGTTATAAGAAGTGAAACCTTACCATAATCCTATGGTTTAGCTATTATATCTAAAATGATTCTCATAGAAGCCAAAAATAGTATTAAACCATTGGTTCCTTGGGAAAATAATCCTTCCAAAGTCGTTATATATGAGCATATTCAAGTTCATACCTCTCCAACAATCCACCATACTAATTTTGTAGACCTAATAAATGTGGATAAGATAAAATTATTATAAAACACTTTTCCCATTAGTTCAATGAGCTAACAAACCAATGCATTTACCTGAATGGTCAAAATTTCTTCCCTGAAAACCATAAAGAGAAGTAATATGCATGCAACTAGATTATGGAGACATATTCCATATTCACAAAGACTGATTAAAAATAGTTCTTCTTAAGATTCTACTTTTCAAGGCAAATGTTTTAGTCATAGAAGTGACAATTCAATTTTTTTGTTAGTTTGATGTTAAGGGGTAATGTCATTTGAATTCAAGCCTATAATATAATCATGAAATGAAATATGTTTCTACAACTTATCTATTTTTCCTTGTTGATTGAGCATCATGAATATGTGAGAAACATGGATCCATGAACAAATCTAAATTTTTCTTCATTTGAAATTTTTTCTCATGCCTTTGATTAGATAAATGAGAGTATAAAGCAAAGCTTTTATGATAAAATATTAGGTTTCAAAGTGAACTTGTGCAATACCAAGTAGAGATGAAATCTAATGAAGAAGGGACTAAAGAGTATCCAGATCATGATCATTTCTTGACTATTTTTTAAGATGAAAACTACTTGTAAAATATTGATAAGAACTCCTTAGCTCATACAAAAAAAATGGTTGTCAAGGAAATTATCAAAAAAATTGGAAAGAGTGGTGGCATTGATTTTTTTGACAAGCTCCCATTTTTTTAAGGGATACTGTTGTCGAGATTGAGCATGGTCATGAACAACATATTGAAGATTTTTCTCAATTATTAAACATGGACATTATGTTATTGATAAAGGAGAATGCATCATTAAAAAAAATTTAGATGATCATGAAGAGAATATAAATGAGGTATATGTGGATCTTTAAAAGAGGAGATGGATCGATTTTCTATTCTCAAGGATGGGTATTCTCTCATTCTTGAACAAGATCATTAGATACATTCAAAGCCACCTCATCATAACATGTAATCTATTATTAGCAAAAAATAAGTCATGTGTGGAAAGTAATAAATAAAATTTCTTTGTTTAGGAAGAAAATTGAATAAGATTTAGGTTTTTCATGGGCATCTTTGTTGTCTTCAAGATATATTTTGGAAATTTCTTCTATCACAAGTACAAAGAAAAAAAAAATGTAGATAAAATCACTAATATTTTAAAATCCTTAGACATTATAGTATACAAGAGAGAGTGTGAACTTAATTATTTGGTGTTTCCTTCCCACCCTTCACTATATTAAGAGGAATATGCACAGTAGAGAAAAATAAAATAAAAGCTTGAAGGGAGATACCAAATTGTAGAGACACAAAGAGGTACATAAATTATTTATCTATCTATTTATAAAATATTTTTCGATCCCTCTTCCCTTCAAAATTGATCACATAGAGTGAGGTCATTTGGTAAGCGAGTTATTTTGTAACTCATGTAAATTGCTTTCATTGATATCTATAATATCGATCTTTATTCTTGATAGGTTCAATTTGTTCTTAATTTTTAGAATGAATTGACTTTGATTCCCAATGGATAAGGTATCTCTTCATTTTAGTTCAACACACGTGAGCATGCTCCCCTTGAAACTCGTCACGAATTTTAGATTCTTTTCCATGCACTTTAAAAATTATTTAAAATTTTATTGTCTGAAATTATATGTAAAATTTGTAATAAGAATGGCGATGGTCCGAATTGATAGTGTAAACCTTATCATTTAAAAAATATATTTAAAGGACTATCAAGGATACTAGATGAGACTTTATGGCACCATAACAACTATAGAGAGGTGACAAGAATCAAGAAGATATTGCACTATAATAATAGGAAGATTCAATGTAATAATTGAAATATGACATAGGTCAAATATAAGCTCACACTTCCAATGTGTTTTGTAAAGGTAATAGGTAAGAAGCCAAGAAATGTTAGATAGAATGAAGGCTTAAACATAACCAAGATGGAAGGAATGGTGGCTAGAAATTCACGTCATGAGATGTAACAAATTTCCAACACAAAAAGAATAATGCTAAATATAATTAAACTAGCATAGAGCTTTTGTTCTTCATCATCTAAGAACATCTTAGTCATCATATTAGATTTCCCATATAATTATTTTTTATCCATATGTTATTTGTTGGAAATGATAAGGCGAAATGATACATGATGCAAAGGGAAAGGAATTCGCAACAAAAGTATAATAATTAGTGATTTGTTTGACAAATAATCTTTTTCAAGTTGTCCTATTTTTTGGACCAATCTGATGGGACTTAAATTTTTGGACATTCTTGGGAATCTAAAAACACTTTTAGATACCCTTTATGGAAATAAAACTCATTCTAAAATAGAATCTCCAAAATGAAACAAAAATTTAATTCAAAACAGATTATCATCAGCCCTAATTAGCTAATTAGCCCTTGAACTTGCTAAAATTCAAGATTTTTTTAAATGATTCCCACACATGTGCTAAACTAGTACAAAAACTTTTTAAACACTTAAATATGTTACCATAGATCTACACACCCAATTTTATCAATCGGGTAGGCATATGTCTTCCAAAAATTATTTTTTTTGCTTAAAACCCTAGGAAAGGTTTTGATAAGGTACTGAGTGAAAATGATTTATTTATCATTTAATATCCACTTTCAAGAGCTCAAACCAAATGTTTTTTTACATAAACCTTTAACAATTCTAGCAACAAGAAAATAAAATAAAGAACTTCAATATCTACTTATTTTGCAAAAATAGATGTTTAAAACACCGGTAAAACAAAATATCATTCCTTTTTTTTCCAGAATGAGGGTGATTCCACAATAGTGGTTTACATTTTTTGGGACATCTTGATTTTTGCTGAAATCACATATTTTTAGAAAATATAATGATTTAATACTTGAAAAGTTCCATTTAAAATATTCCAATTAAAGAGGTTTTCATCAAACCACATTAGATCAAACCCCTTCGATAGAACCCCAGTAGTTTTAAACCATACCTATAATAGATTCTCCTTTACACCTATCAAAATGCTAATAAAAAACCACTTTTGATTTGTAAGTATGTAGTCCTTATTATAAGCTTCCCAAAAAGTATAATTTTTAATATTTAATTTGATTATTATATTTATTTTTTATTTTTTGTGAATATATGTTTTTCATCGAAAATCAAGCTCTTTGTTCTACACATGTGGAAAAATATTAGATTATCAAAAAACATTCTAAAAAAATCTATGCACTTGCTGTTGATGTCCTTGATCCAACAAAAAAAATGAATTTTGATGCATACAAAAAAAGTTATTCATTAGTAATTAAACCTATGTCTAAATTATAGCTAGTTTGACTTCAAAATTTAATTAAGAAAAAATATTAAAAAATCAATGTGAAACCAATTGCATGCACTAGATATCATAGTTATGCATCTAAATTAAAAAAAAAGTATCCTTCATAGAAATAAAATTGTGTGTTAGCAAGTACATGTGACTCTTTAAAAATGTTGTTTATTGTTAAAAACTAGTTTTTGAAGGATATGGAAAAAGAAACGCAATTTGATTCCAAAATTTTTAAAAATATATATTTAGAATCTATAGAGAAAATTTCACAAATCACTAGTTTGCATCATCTTCAAATTCCTCATGGTTTAACAGCTATAGGTGCCTGAAAGTGAAGATTTAGTTAAAAAAAATGAGTTCAATGTCAAGTTTGGCCAAAAAGTGTTAACCACTATTGTGGGATCAACCATGATATCAAAATAATTTTTGTATGTTTTTCAAAGTGAAATATCATACCTAACTATGTATCGTATCCCTTGCAAACCCAACTTTACCAATTAAGCATTCAAAACTCCTAATGAGGTACTTGGAGTTGAGTAAAAACACTTAAAAATGAGAATTTATGACTAATTATTTATCAAAACCTAAATCTAGAAACCTCCTAAAATATTATTAAACACCTAAAACTACATTCTAATGCAAATTTAGAACTATATAAAATTATGCTCCTACATCATACTCTCAAGGAGAAAAAATTTGGCTCATGACCTCCTTCTCATGAGGTATGGAAGGTTACTCCCATGTTTATTGATATATGATTCTATCATCCAAGTAGCATCCTCTATTGGATGATATTTCCACTTCAATAAGTAGTATTAGTACTCTTTACCCCTTTTCCATTTAAAAACTTGATTGTTAAGAATAGCTTCTAGTTCTTCCTTGTTGGCTTTTGGAAAATGGTTTTCCCATTTCCTAACTAATATTTCCTTGCTCTTAGATTTATCACATTCATAATCAACTTATTTATATAGATACAAGTCTACAACAATAAATATAGGAGATATTCCAATACCACTTGGAAATTCTATCTCATAATCATTGTTAGAAAACTTTCTTAAAATCTTACAGGAGCTAATTTTCTTCATTTTCAAATTTTTATACCCACCATCTGTAAATATTTCCTTCAGGGACTCAAATGAGATAATACTATGTATGTAATCTAAACATTAACTTCTTTGCTCTTTATGTTTGCATGTTTCTTCTATTTACTCACACTTTCCTCTAATTGTTTATTGACTTGTTCATGTACTTCTTCCATAGCAATGGAAAACTGAACTCTCCCTTAACACTTCTTTTCTCCATTTTTCCTAAATCCCTCAGCTCAAAAACCCCTCTAGAATTTGAACCATAGATTATTTGAAAAGTACTCATACCTATGTACTCATGTTAGGTGAATTATAGTAATACAATTCTATGTGTGGCAAGATGAAAAACCATTGATTAGGATTATCATTTGTTAAGAATCTTAGTATATTCCACAAAGTTGTGTTGACCACCTCTATTTATCCATCACTTTGAGGATGGTATGATGAACTAAAATTTAAACTAGTTCCAAAATTATTCCATAAAGTCCTCCAAAAGTGTCCCACAAATTTAGTATCCATATTTCATATAGTTCTTAATGGAATGCAATGTAATCTAACCACCTCTTTGAAGAACAAATCAACAATATGAGGATCATCACTATTGGTCTTTCATTCTATAAAATGAGCCATTTCAGAAAACCTATTTAGTACAAAAAATATTGAACCATGACCACTTTAGGTTCTAGGTAGACCCAAAACAAAATACGTTCTAATGGAATCCCAAGGTATATTAAGGATTGGTAAAGGCTAATAAAGACCTCCATTTTTACTCTTTTCCTTGGCATATTGACACTTTACACCTTTCAACAAAATTTCTCACATATGATTTCATTTTATTCCAAAATTAATGAGAACTTGACTAAGCTAAAGTCTTATCTAGGAAAAAATGATCCCTCAAGACTACCACAATGCTTTTCTCCAATTAATTTTTCTTTCATAAAACTCCTTAGTACACATAGTTGTGATCCTTTAGAAAGTAGTCCATCTTGCAACATGTAGTCCATCCAAGGTTCTCTATTTCTTATATTTTGTTATTTACACACCTCATAGGCTTCTTGAAAATCCAAATAAGATTTGTACAACTCCTTAAGAGATTCTATTTCTCCACTTTCTATTTAAATTTCTCTTATGAGTAAGCCTTTTTTTACTTGATAAAATAAGTGAAAATTTGAAAATAATCCAACCATTTCATTTTTCTTTGAATTAGTTTTGGTTGGATAGTTATAAACTAAAGTGCATACAAAATCCTTAGCCATCAAATAATTTCCCCACTTCCTTAAGGATTTAACTAAAGCACAAAACTCAATATCATAAGCTAAGTACCTCTTTTTTGCATCAATTAACTTCTCACTAAAGTATCTAATAGGTATACCTTCTTGATTAGGAAAGCTCCAAGGGCTACCCCCCTTCATCACATTCAACTTGGAAAACCTTGTTAAAAATATATTGTTATAGTATAGGTTAGTCTATGATTTTCCCATTCAAAAACTAGCAAATTTCTTATAACAACATAAGTCAAAAAAATAAATCTTTTACCCCTCTTATAGTATCTATGAGTGGTGCACAAATTCCAGTAAATTTTTTTGATAAATTTCATATAAAAACTTGCCAAACCATAGGTTTTTTTCACCTTATAAGAAATTTTCGGAGTTGGCCAATCCATTATGACTTTCACTTTGTCATTTTCCATATTTAATATACCTTTACAAATCACAAAACCAAGGTCCACTAATTCTATCCTCATGAATAAAAAATTATTGATATTAATCAATAATCTTTCTTCTTGCACTCTTTGAATTACCATTCTAAGGTGTTTGAGACATTCTTCCTTTCCTGAAGTATAGATCAATACATCATCCAAATAAACAATAATTAATTCACCTATGTAGGAATTTATAACTTCATTCATTAGTCCCATAAATGTACTTGGAGCATTGGTAAGAAAAATTAGCATAAAAGGCCACACATATATGTAACCTTTCATTAATCTTAAAGACAATTTTGTATTCATCTCCTTCCTTTATCCTTATTTTATGATAACCACTCTTGAGATTAATCTTTGAAAAATACTTAGAACCACACAAATAGTAAATCAACTTATATATTCTTGGAAGAGGAAACCTATACTTGATTGTAATCTTATTTATTGCTCTTGAATCTATGCACATTCTTTAGTATCCTTCTTTCTTTGGAACTAATACTACTAGTATTGCACATGAGCTAAGACTTTATTTTATCAAACCTTTGTCCAATAGTTCTTGTGCTTCCTTCTTAGTCTTTGAATTTTCTTATCGAATCATCTTGTACAATCAAGCTTTTTTGGTAAACCTGCACTAGGTATTATGACAATATGATGACTAATACTCCTAATATGTGGTATTTTCTCATTGGATAAATCATTCACTGCTATATCAACATACTCTTCCAATATGGTTTCTATCTCTTGAGGTAACTCATTCAACTTGGTTGCTTTCATAATAGTTCTAGGTTTGTTTACTACTGAAAAACCCATATTTTCCTCTTTCATTTCACTAAAAAATTTCTTCTCACTCACCATCAAAAACACTAGGACTAGTCACATTTCAATCTTCTTTCAAGGGTACCAAATGTATTCTTTCTACCATCTTTTGTATTTTAAAAACATTATTGGATTTTCTCCCCTACTAAATGGACTAGGCTTTAGTGCATGGAAGGTTGAGTTTCAAAATATTTTCATTCCTCTTCAATCAATCAAGTGAATGCCCACCTAACCGGAAACCCTGCCACAAAAAATTAAGAGGAATACCTCTTCAATAGCTTGCTTTATTTATTTCTCTGATTTGCTACCCTAGTGAATAGTAGGCCCCCCCACGGGTACCTTTTGAGTGTTTTGTCTCCCATCATGAATAGTTTTCATATCATTAATTGACAAGGTCTTCCTAATAGTATATATCACACATCTATTTGTATTACATCACAAAGACCTTTATCTTTATAGTATCCAATTTGAAAGTCTAACCAACAATGTTCATTTACTAAAACTTATTTTCCCTTATTGAGCTATAAAACCTTACATGGTGTTTGATGTGGAATTATTTTCGACCCAAACTTCTCTACCATTTCTACTAAAACTAAATTACCAGTGCTACCTTAATCAATAACCATTTTGCAAAATTTACCTTTGGATTTTCATGATGTCTTGAACAAATCATTTCTTTTGGAAGGATATTTCTCCTTGGATGGTTTGATCAATTCACTCTTCTCATTAACAAATAATCTCCAACTTCAGGTTCTTCTACATGGGACAAAGATCCTAAAATTTATTTTTCTACTTAGAATACTTGATTTCCACCCTTATTCCTTGATCTTCTTGCTTGAGGGTCTTCTAGAAATTCTTGAAACCTATTAACTACAAAATTATTGCATTTGAAACATTTACCAACAAATCCACTATCTCTTTGTGTGTGTCCATCCCTAGAATAAGGTATTTTTCATTTGAATCCACATCTTGGTTTATGGGATTGTTCTTGGAAAGAACTTGATTTTGAATTTTCTTTTTAAAATAAATTTATTCCTCGTTGTCCCCTACCTCTAAAATTTTAGACTCTACCTAGATATATTTTTTTTTATTCAACTTATCTTCTAGTTTTAGAGAAATTGGAAACACTCTTCTATTTTCGTTGGGGTGATTAGGCTAAGTAGATATTGAATATTGTATATTAACCCATTGAGATTCCTAGCTAACTTCTTCATGTTTTCTTCCCTATGTCTAGACCTGATGGTTAATCTATAAAACTCCTTTGTATAATCTTTGCCACTAATTTATTTCTTTATAGATTTTGTAACTTCTTGAAAAGGATAGTTTGATAGTCACTAGGAAGGAAATTTTCCTTATGTTTTTCTTCCATTATATTGCAAGATTTAATTTTATTCTTACCTTTCTTTCTCCTCTTAGCTTGTATGAAATCCCACCAAAGACAGAAAACTTCACCTTGTTTTCATCAGGAATATTTTTGTCATCAAAGTATTTGTCTAGTTTTGTAACCCAATCAATAAATGTTTCTCCATATAAACTACCTACGTAGGTAGGGATCTCTACCTTTGGCTTGGACCCTTGTCCTATGATTACCTTGATAAATCTACCTATTCCTCCATCTATGGGCTCTTCAACCTCTTAGATGCTTATGGTTCTTCCTCTTTGTCATTCACATATCTTGTGATGACTCATATTCTATGATGTTCCTCTACTATTGTGAATCTATAATCCAAACTCACTCTTATATTTCTTATCTCTTCAATAATGAATTCTCTGATTTGGATGCCTCCTCTTCTACCTCCTCTCATTCATCTTCTATGTGGCATTTTAACTTCTTAATGCAACTTACTAAGGAATAGTCAAGTATTTATTTTCTATTTCAGGTAACACACCTTCTTTGATATTAAATTGATGTAGAGGGAAAGTAATTTGAAACAAAAGTATAATAATTAGTGACTTGTTTGAAAAATTCTCTCTTTCAAGTAGTCCTTTTTTGGACAAATTTGATGGGATAGTATTTTTTGGAGGTTCTTTGGAATATATATACACTTTCAAATACCCTTTATAGAGATACAACTCCTCCTACAATGGCATCCTCCAAAATGAAACAAAAGGCCTTCAAAATGGAATGCTATCAGTCCTAATTAATACTCCAAGTTGTCAAAAATAAGTTTTTTAAATAATTCTCTCACATGTACCAAACTGGTACAAAAAAATTTAACACTTAAATTATTTTACCAAATACATACAAATTAAATTTTATCAATTGGGTAGGGATATTTCTCCAAAACTCAATTTTTTTCTTAAAACCCCAAGAAGGGTTTTGCCAAGGCAGCAAGTGAAAACAAATTGTTTCTGATTTATTTACACTTTCAAGACCTCAAACCAAATGAATTAGGTCTATATAAACCCTTAACAACTCCACCAATAAGAAAATAAAACAAAGAATTTCAAAATCTACTTATTTTACAAAAAATAAGGTCTAAAACACTAATATCACCCAACCAACATACCTATGAGAAAAAAAATCATTCCTTTTATTTCCATAATGACATAAAACTTATTTTTCCATATTTTCCAAGTGAAACATCATCTCTAAATACCTACCTCATCCCATGCAAGCCAAATTTTATAAATTAAGCATACAAAACCCCTAAATAGGTACATGGGGTTGACTAGAACCACCGGAATTTGAAATCTATGACTAATTATTTGTCCAAACATAAATATAGAAACCTTATAAAATGTGATTAAACACCTAACACTAACCTAACACTAAATTCTAATGTAAATCTAGAACTAGATAAAATGATGCTCCTGCATCTATGCACCATTGGTCCCGCTCTCCAACTCAACTCTTCGCTTAGCCAATGACACACAATTTAAAGAATTTTAAAAGTAGTTATCTCTTTAAGTTGTGCCATTGGTTCCTTCAAAATCCTACATGGAATTTTGGTCCAAAAGGAGGACTTTTTTTTAAATCATTAAAAGAGAAAGTGAAGAGGAGGTTATAAAATGAAAGGTGGTATAAATGATTTTAATAAATAAATACTTATTTAAAAGAATATTCCTTTTATAAGCTTGTAGGGATAAGGAACCAAAATATTTTTTTAATGATAAGTGTGAGTGTGTTATGTCTTTTTCACTTAGGGTAAATTACTCTGATTAATTTTCTCGTACTAGGCGGTTGTTTATCCATTCCATTTTCCATGCCTTTAAAAGGATGCATAATATGTATTTTATGCATCTCAATCTATTCACTCATTTTTGGTGAAATAGAATATTGCTTCTCTCTATTCGTGAAGGTATTTTGTTGCAGATTGTGCTCCTAGGAGGTAGTTGAACCAACATGGTATCAAAGCCAACTATTCTACTCTCCTTCCCTTGAGAGTTTTCGTCAAGAGTTGTTTGAGATCCTTTTTTGCTATTTTTTTTTTTTGGAATTTTAAATTTTTTAAAATTATAAAATGCCATAATTCTTGATTATTCTTCAAGTTTATTTTCTTGTGACTTCATCTGGTTTTCCTTTAGAGGCCACAAATTTCAATTTGAAGAGGTGATTTTTTCACCAGGTCATTCCATTCATTTGGCACAAGGAACCCTCATCTCTACTGCAATTTGGCACAAATTTGTTGCTAGGGTTTATGCTACTAAAAAAACACATTTAAGGAGGATAGTGGAATGAGGTGTTGATAGCTACAAGGGTGGCTACAATTTTTTCATTGTAGGCTATGCATTCTTCCTTTTGTTGTGATTCTCTTCTTCTAAAGTGATTTTTTTCTTCTTGGTGATTGCAATCTTATGTTGGCTACGATTTTTGTAGGACTGGAATTATTTTTTTATTTTTGTGAACTTCCATTTGGAGCTTGAAATCTGTTGAGGCATTGTCTAGGTATTCAAAACAGTGGTAAGAGGGACTTGTTTGGAGGTGTGAATCTAATTGATACCTACATACCTATCGTGATTTTGTAGTTCAAGAGGCTCGTTTCTTTACAGAGGATATACACTTTTTGAAACTTTATATTTTATAAAGTTCTCTCCCAAATATTTCAATTTAGGGTTTTCAAGCAGCATGAAATGGAGGTGGGCCCCAAGTGTTTGAAGTTGTCTTTGGGAAAAATTATCCCACATTGGCTATGTGGGGTAGTTTTTTGCTATTTTAATTGCATTGCAGTATGTTTAATTGATGTGAGAAAGTATCACAAATTGTGAAGAGTCTTTCAAGTTGTGGAGACTCATGCATTCATTTGGTTTTCATTGGTGTGGGAATTTGCTACAAATAGATAGTAAGGTGTATAACTATTTTGCTCAAATTTTTTAGATTCAGTCTTCTTTTTCTTGAGTAATATTTTTTGGATGTTGAAAACATAAATTTCAAGAGGTTGCATTGGTTGATACTTTTTGGAGGTTTTAGTTTGGTGTATTTTTGAATTTTTTTGTCATGGCTACTCCTGATTCAATTGAATTGTTAACCCCCCATAACTACCATACCTGAAAGATAAAAATGCATAGGTTTCTCCAATCTAAGGGTTTGTGGTCCACACTGAGTGATAACCAACCCACTCTTACTAGGGATTATGCAAAATTTTCCCATACAAACAAGTGTGATGAAGCTATGGGTTTGATGGAATTGAATGTTTCTAGTAGTCTTCTTTTTCATATTGACGAGTGTGATACACCCAAGGAGATATGGGATAAGTTGCATAACCTATTTGGTTAGGTCAGTGAGTTATGTGCCTTGCAACTAGAGGTAGAATTGGCTTCTCTTTCCCTTGATTCATTTCCTTCCATTGATGATTATCTAGTCAAGTTCAAATTTTATGGTCAAAATTGGTAGAATGTGGGAAAAGAAAAACTAATAAGGATTCCATTTTTTTTATTTTGTCTAAGCTAAGAGGCCCATTTGTAGTCTTTTCTTCTACCTTCTACTCCACCATGGTTTCTTTGGGAAATGCATTCCAAATGCCTTCTTTTGAGACTTTATGTGACCATTTGACAAGGAAGCAAGCCAAAATATCCTACTTAGAGGGGGTCTTTATGAATCATGCATTAGTTGCACAAGGTTCTCAGAGTA
Source organism: Sequoia sempervirens (assembly GCA_007258455.2). Lineage (NCBI taxonomy): Eukaryota > Viridiplantae > Streptophyta > Pinopsida > Cupressales > Cupressaceae > Sequoia > Sequoia sempervirens. The sequence goes on from VDFB02093501.1 coordinate 56,051, forward strand.
AAGGGAAGAAGAAATCTAAGCCTAAGAAAAAGTCTAATGAGTCCTCCACATCTTCAAAAGAGGCCTAAGCGTAAGGAGAAGTTTAGTTTGTGTATTACAAGAAGAAAGGGCATGTTGAACACGATTGTTATATGAAGAAGATTAATGAACTTTCACATATTCTTTAGAAGAGAAATATTTCATTTCCATCATCCGTGATTCCTCCTACAACCTCTCCATCTCTATCTACATCTTCATCTGCATCATCATCCAAACCTACACAATTAGGGAATGCAAGATTTGCAAGTGGTAAAGAAGATAAAATCTACATGGGTAGAGGACATGCATTAGTGACTTCTGTAGTTCATTTTGGTCATGATAGATGGTTTTTTGATTCAAGAGCATCTCACCACATGGCTTTTTCTCCCTATCCTTTTTTGGGTCTTCATCCTATTGATACTTCCAAGATTATTTTGGGAGATAGTAAGCTTTTGGATGTTGCAGGGGTAGGCCATGTTGAGATAGGTGATGGTTGTTTCAAAGATGTATTGTGTATTCCTTATTTGCACACAAATCTACTATCTATCTATCAGATTACTCATGGTGAGGTACCAAAGACTGTAGAGTTCATTGCAGATTCTATTTTCATTCGAGAGGCTGATACTAGAAAAGCCATTACTATTGGTAAAGCTAATCATGAGTCTCGTCTCTATGAATTTTCTCATTTTGTTGATGATGATTATTATGAGCCTCACACCCCTCTTACTAGTGTTGACAACAATTCCTTGGGAAAGATTGGTCATTTGAACATTGGAGTTCTTGAGACCTATGTTGATTCATCTCCTGTTGCTTTAGAGGTTGGTTCTTCAACACAATAGGATGTTTTTGATCCGTCAAATCTTGCTTTATTGGATGAGTATTTGGAAAGAATCTCAATTTTGTTTTTGGAGTCTCATTTTGAAAATTTGGGAGACATACTTGAGGGGATTCCTCTCCTCTTTGATGACAATTTCAACATGGTTGTTGATGCATCTAGATTGTCTTTGGAGATTGACATTGATGAGCCTTCAATTGATTTTTCACATTTCTTGTTTTTATTTATCATGATTATGTGGTGGATTATTCTATTTGGAGACTTCCTCGCTCTTTTTAGTTGGACATGGAGTGACTTATTCATCACTTGGTGGAATTGTTTCTTCCTAAGGGGAGAGGACTTTCTTGTAGACATTGGATCATATTTTCTTTTAGGCATATTTCATCGGCATTGGAGCTTCTTCATTATGGGGGGATATAATATCTCTCATTTTCCTTCATATAGGGGGATGATTTATTGTATATACATTATGCATGTAGTCCTTGGGGGGTGTTATTGAGTCCTCCATCCATGCATCATTTTTGTTTTCTTTTCAAGTTATAAATACACAAAAAAATTGGAAGAAAAAAAATTACTAGAAAAAGTTCGGTGTCTCATGCAACTTCATTTTTCAGCATTTTATCAACAACTAAATTATAGTCTTAATTTATTAAAAACTAGTGTAAAATAATTTTTTAATTTTAATTTTTAAAATACAAACATAAAATATACTAAAACATACATATTTACTAGTTTACATCATTTCAAAATTCAAAACATATTTGCCACTTTTTAGTGATTCAAATTTATCAGTGTTGGTTGTTTCCTTTATAAAGTGTGATATAACTTTGTGCTTTTACCCAATTATAATAGAATGACATGGGTAACCTTTCTAAAAGAGAAGGCTAAGGAATTTGAGAAGTTTAAGATATTCAAAAATCTTGTTGAGAAGGAGAAAAAAAAGGAGAATCAAATGCTTAAGATCAAACAGGGGAGGATAATTCACATCAAGTGAATTCAGTAGGTATTGTGAAGACCATGGAATTAAGAGGCAATATTTTGCACGAAGAACTCCACAAAAAAATGGATTTGTAGAGAGAATAAATATAATAGTTAAAGACATGGCTAGAGAAATGTTGAGTGAGGCCAAGTTGATATATACTTTTTGGAAGGATGCAGTTCACACTGTAGTATACATTCAAAACAAATCTCTTCTAAGAGCAAATAGTGGCAAGACTTCATATGAATTGTGGTATGGTAGGGTATCAGGATATAATAGCCCGGCCACAATAATCCTGGACACAATAACCCCATCATAATAACGCAAGGACAAAATAACCTAGGGTCATAATAACCCATGGACAAAATAACCCGTGGTCAAAATAACCCATAGATAGAATAACCCATATGTAATTTATAATTTTTTTTCCTTTCTCTATATTCTTACGAGGATATTTTGTCCATGGGTTATTCTAACCATCGGTTATTTTTCCTTGGGTTATTACGACTTCGGGTTATTTTTTCCTTGGGTTATTGTGACTGAGTTATTTTGTCCAGGGTTATTTTGGCTAGGTTATTATGTCATGTAACCATATGGAAGACATGCATTTGTAAAATATTTCAAATTATTTGGTAACAAATGCTACGTAAAAAGAGAAGATGAAAATTTGGGGAGTTTTGATTTGAGGAAGTCTACATAGAAAAACAAAAAGGTTTTTCAACTATTAGAGGATGATGATTATGTATGCAGATTAAGGAAAGCATTGTATGGTCTAAAGCAAGAACCAAGGGCATGGTATTCTAGATTAGACCAATACCTTCAACAACAAGGATTAAAAAATTGATGTGTAAATAGTAATTTGTAGTTCAAATCAAAAGGTGAGAACATGATTATTGTTGTTATATATGTAGATGATATCATTTTTTGAGGTATCAATGATAAAATGTGCAAAATATTTGGTACACATATGCAGGATGAATTGAGATGTCAATGTTAGGAGTGTTGTCATTTTTCCTTGGATTACAAATTGTATAAACTGGTAATGAGATATTCATATCTCAAACTAAATATGCTAAGGAAATGCTTAAGAAGTTTGTTATGGAGGATAGTAGACTGATCAGTTCCCCTATCATAACTAGCTATAAATTAAGTAAATCGAATTAATCACCAAATGCAAATCAAACAGTTTACAAGTCAATTATTGGAAGCTTGTTGTATTTAACTACATCAAGGATAGACTTTATGCAAGCAATATGTTTAGTTGCAAGATTCCAGGCTATACCAAAAGAGTCTTATGTCAACATAGTAAAAATAATATTTAGATACATCAAAATTACTATTGACTATGGATTGTGGTATCCCAAGTGCAAGGATTTTTCCTTAACAACATATGCAAATGTTGATTGGGAAAGAAGTGTAGATGACAAGAAAAAAACCAGTGGTGGAGCATTCTTCTTGGGAAATAAGTTAGTTTCTTGGTTGATCAAGAAGCAAGAATTAATCACTCTATCCACTGTAGAAGCAAAATATGTGGCAGCAACATGTACTCAAGTCCTATGCATGAAGCAAAAACTTAAGGACATCAAGGTAGAGTACAAAGAACCTATCTCAATTCTTTGTGATAAAACAAGTTCCATTAACATATTAAAGAATCCAGTGATGCACTCTAGAAAAAAGGACATAGCTATTAAGTATCACTTCTTAAGAGAGAAGGTTACAGATAAGGAGGTCAACATGGAGTATATTACCACCAAAGAAAAGGTAGTTGAAGTTTTCACCAAGCCTCTTCCCAAGGAAAAATTTGAATATCTGAGGCAAAATTTGGGAGTCATTGCTCCCACATCATATCACTAGACACTAGTGATATTGCATAAGTCCAAGGGGAGCTTCATTTCTACTTGATTCATCCCTGGAAATGGAAAGGATAGATCAAGTTAGGTTACAATGGTCTTAAAAATTTCTAATGACTTGATGGTTTCATAATCATGATTCCCACTTTCTCTTTGATTTTTTTGTCAAAGGAGGAGTATAATATTAGGGGGAGTTTTACCTTTCCTATTAATGTCAAAGGAGGAGAAATGTGAGAAAATTCTCAAAATAGGAGCATGGTGAGAAAGATAGAGATGGTGAGAATGGGGAGAAATGTGAGAAAATGTTCACAATATGAGCAAGGTGAGTGAATTTCTCCAAATGTTCAATTTGTATAGAGCTCTAATGTTACATTCTTCAATTGGTATCCGATCAATTAGTTAATTGGCATGATCATTTAGTTTTTCCATCAATGAAAGAGTGGGAGATTGTTAGCATATTATTGTCATTGATGTCAAAAGGGAATCAGGTGTGAAATGGAATGGATCCTATATAAAGGGTGTGTTGGCATTAATGTCAAAATTTTGTCATTAATGTCTAAGAAAGATATGGCATGTTGTGGATCTAGTTCTAGAAGTTGGAGTGTAAGTTGCAAATGTTGCTCAGGATGTTGCATTGTTGTCATGCAATTTTGTCACGATATTGCAATAAATTTTTCTAGGAATCTAAAGTGAAATCAAAGTATAGATTCTATGTGAGTTTTATGAGAGCTTCTCAGAAATGTAAGTTGCAAGTCCAAAGGATGAAGGTTGCACTCATAATTGATTTATTTGCACTCTCGACTTGAATAAGGGGTTTTGCAGTTAAATCCTAGGTGTTTACGATCATGGCGATCATTCGAATGTTATGTTTTTACATTGACTGTGCATAAGTGGTAACTAATTGCATAAGTTATAACTTATTCCTTTGAGCTCATTCGGTGACCAGACCCATTACCTTTTATTTTGGTTGGTATCACTTGCATACTCACAATGGACATCTAATGGTGCACATTCATGGTTAGAAGATCCAATGGCTATCGCTAAGATCTCATGCATCACAAAAATAAATTTAAAGTTGGCTTGACATTCAATGATGAGAAATGGAAGTAAATCTATAGTTGTGATCAAGTTGATCCAACGGTGCCCACCAGCCTATTGTGCTTGTGGTGGGTTCTAGTTAAGCCTCGTAGAGAAGCATGGAATGGCCATGATCAAATAGCTTTTGATCATACAATGCACGATGATGGAGGACAAATCTTTGGTGGGTCTAGAGACACGTGATGATATATTTCCCAATCACTTCACATCGTTGTTGTGAAGTGAAGTGTTTGGAGATTTGAGCGATGAGAAATGAGTGTTGAATGTTGGTAGAGAATGACGTCAAAGGACACATGGCATAATCTCACCAACCTATAAAGATTATGTGGTCCAGTTGTCAGAGCTAGTGGGATAGTAGGGGATGACAATGAATGGGATTTTATGCAATGGTAATAACTAATGGAAATAAAGGAATATGTATAACAATGAAGTACGATGTGTGATCAATGGTGTAGGTTCAAAGATAAGAAATTGGATGGTGATCGATGTGTTTCTTTACATCATGAAAATAGACATGGATGTCCTGAGCGGTATAGCGAGACATGATGGTAGTAGTGCCAAAGGTGATGAGAACAACATATGAGATTTAAAGACTGTTTATCTGATGGTCATGTTTTAAAGATGTGATAGTGAATGAAGAACACAAGAACATGCTACAAAGATTGTTAATCAACAACTCAGAGTTAAAAGTGAAGATCAATAATGGCTAAGTTTGTGTAAATAGGGTTTCGTCAATCAATCAACATGGAGGTGAGAATTAAATGATCTACCTGCATCAATGATAATTGTAATGAGATTTGATGTAAAAATTAGTGACATAGATGGCTATAGAGCCAAGGATCAAGATCATATCAAATGATTTGAAGGATGCATTAAATGCATATCCGATCTTAATGTTTGAAAAAGATATTGAAGGAAAATTCTCTATACCATAATTTAATGTTGTGTGGCTCAATGCAGGAGTTTGGTAGTGTAGAAGATATACTGAACCCTAATAGATGATCTGTAGGTGATGGAGAATCCTGAGGAAATCTACATCAAGTAGTAGCTACAAAAAACAAATGATGAGAATATTGTCAAGTGTGTGCAATTGAGAGAAGTAAGAAGAATAGAGTTTGCATAGTGTAGAAGAAATTTTGAGCTCTTGAGGTAGACATAGAATACACTAAAAAGAAAAGGAGAGAGCTATAGAATGGGTATAAGAGTGCATTGAGACAGACTGAAAATGCACTAAAGAAAGATGAGAAGAATAGAGTTGAACCAATGGGGTGTAAAATAGAGAAGTGAGTCACTAAGAGAGCAACAAAAATTTGTGCAATTACAGAGTAAGTTGTAACATTGAATGGTTTTCTTATGAACAAATTTTAATATTCATTTATGCTATAAATATGATTGGTTGGTACATTAGATAACTAAGTTGGTGCTCAGTCTAGGGGATTGATGTCTCCTTAGGGTTGGAGCTCTTAAAATTTGTAACAAAAGCTTCATTTGTAAGGATGGATTAGGACAGTAGCTCCTAGCAGAATTTTCTCACCATGGTTCTTCCCATCTTTGGTTTTCCATGTATATAGTGTGTTATGTGATGCTTGATTGTGTGCATGTTTATATTTTGTAATTCATATTTCAATCTTCACACTAATTTTTTAACAAATTAGTCTACTCCATAGGTTAAAGAGTTAATATTTTAAAGTCTACTAATTCACCCCCCTCTTATAGATTGTTGTGCTCTAACATATTATATCTATTCCTTGAGGAAAGTAGCCAAGCAGTCTTATATGATCAAATTTTTTTCTTCCTAATTTGATTGAGGTAGAAAGGCATTCTTTAGACCCTATATATCTTTTCTAACATCAATTTTATAAGCTAGTGCATGACTTAATTTTAAAATAACAAAAAAATAAGTAATTAGAAACTCTAATTCATTGCATAAGATTGCATTTGATAAACAAATTTAAGAAAATTGCAAAATTCTCAATCCTATACAATATCAAACCTAGACTATTAGTCTCAAATCTATGCATACTTTCACATCTGTCTAAATTTTCAAAAGTTCAGAACCGTGCATTTATGGTCAAGGGTTCCCTCACCCTTAACCTACCTTTTTTATCTCTTTTTTTTTTTTGATAATGTCACCTCTATGTTCTCTACTCATGTTTCAAGTCTATTTCTAAAAATATCTCTTGAAATAGGTATAATCTATTGTACTAGGTCAAATTCACCTTAATGAACTAAAACATATGCAATTACACATTTTCATTGACAATTTATCAATTAATTTTAGATAAAATATGAATTATATCATTGATCTCTTGGAGGAAGTAAGGTTATCCAAACATGTCAGATGTCTTTGTACAAGATTTCCATACATTTGATGAGCCTTTTAGTAGTGATGGTTTTGATATGTTAGATGATGCCCTTGATGACTTCATATCACCTAAGTCATCCACTAAGACTCCTAAAACTTCAATATTTTAAAGATTAATAAATAAAGAAGAATCAATAACACCAGAACTCATCATCTATCCTCCTCATAAACATTAGCTACAAAACCAACCCATGCTCATTATTACAACTTCAAATCAACCAAAACCTTATAGTAGTATCTTCAATTTTAAAAGAAAACTTGCTAAATATAATCATATACAACAATATGTATAATAGAAACCATATTATCATGTAGTTGTTCATACATATAAAACTCAAAAATAACAAACAATTGAAACAAGCACTAGTCATTCCTTCATCAATCAAATATTCTCAACCTATTCTCCCTCTTGTACCCCATCTTCCTCAACATAATGGTAAAGAGTATGATCTTGCTAAACAAAATTGTGATACTCCAACAAAGATCACACTTTGGGATTTAATTCAAAATTTATCTATGTACCATGGTATGCTCCAATAGGCTTTGTAAAATATTGTTGTACCACATTATGTTAAAAAAAAATGATGTAGCAACCTTGCTAGATTGTATGAATTCAAAAAACTTATATTTTTTCCATCAAAGTGAACTACCTACTCCTAAGATTCAAAAGAAATATGATGTTCTAATGATAGTTTTCATCAATCAAAATAGGGTTAGGTATACTCTAATTGATAATGGATTAGGTCTTTTTCTTTGTAGCATGGAACTTTTAAATAAACTTGGCATGGATAAAAATATCATTAAAGTAGATGCTCTTTCTATTCATGGATTTGATAATGTTGATACACAACCATTAGGTGCAATCACACTACCTATTAAGGTAATAAATATGACTTTTCCTACTCTTATCCATGTCATACTGGATCCTCTCTCATTTAATATTATTCTTGATATACAATGGATTCATTCGAAGAAGGAAGTTTCATCTACTCTTTAGCATGTGATTAAGTATGAGTATAATAATAAGGTTTAAATGGTCAAAGTGGCTGCAAAATTTAATGTACAAGTTGAGCATAACATTTCCAACTCTCTTTTGGGTCCTGTTGGTTATGGGGGAGTGTTGTGTGACTCCAATGGTGGGTTTATTTGCATGGTGGTGCTCCCTTTGGGAACCTAAAAAATCACTTTGTGGAATCTTCAACAACCTATCATGGTCTAAAACTTTCTCAGTATAAAGGCTTTAGGAAGGTTTGGATTGAAGGTGATTTGTCAAATGTCTTTAATTTGAAACTTAAGAAGATTGATCCTCCTTGTTGGTCTATTGATCCTATCATTTTTTATTCCATTGCTATCCTTAATACCTTTGAGGAATGTTTTATCTCTCACATTTTTCATGAGGCTAATGGGTTAACTAACAAGTTTTCTAATTTTGGGATTCTTGAACCTAGAGTTTGGGATCAGTTAGATCCCCTTCCCATTGTTATTAAAAATATTGTTAATTATGAAAAGAAAGCTATGTAGGGAGGGGGTTTCTTTAATAATTATTTTATGTCACATACAAAATCTAATTGCCAATATCACACCAAAATGTGATAATTCTAAGGGGCTCTCTACTCTCATTAATGATTTTTAAGTTGTTTGAAAGGTATTGAATTTAAATATAATAATGGTCTTCAATATTTTTGATACTTGCTCCACATGGATTCTAGATGTTTGTAGAGCCCTTTTCTTCTCCAGGCTTCTCCTTTGTATTTTTCTCCTAAATTTGTTGTGGTTTTGGTATGCATTCAATATGGGGGTGAAAGGAATAGAATTGTGCTTATTTCTTGTGACACAACAAGAAATAATAAAAATATTTGGGGTATTTTGGTGAAGGGTGGTGGTACCCCTTTCATCGTAAAGATTCATGGCTTTGATTCTATGGTCTCTCATGCATTTGTTAATGGCTAGTAGAATAGGGTGCTATGGGTGTTTGGTTTGGAATTCAATATCACTGAGGAGATGATTGGTAGCATTATGAGCTTTTCCATTGATGGTAGAAAGGTGTATAGGGATAGAAAGGAGTCAAATGTTTCTTTGATGATGTTCTTCAAGAGAAAGGAAAGGGACCTAATAGAACCCCTAAATTTTTTGAAGAATTAAGTTGGTTTTGTGCCATGTAATGGTTTGTTGCATCCATGTCCATGGTTGGGGTTAGGCTTTTAGTTCTAAGGTTTTAAGCTTTGAGGGTTTTAATCCTTCGTTGACCTATCTTACCTGGTTCCCAGTCATCTAAGTCACAAATTCAACCTTCCGAGTCA
>VDFB02093502.1:0-19666 GCA_007258455.2 Sequoia sempervirens
TGGGTACTCTGGGATTAATATGGGTCTCATAGTATTGCACATTGTGAATATTAACAACATTTACATTAGTTAGTTCTTAAATTGGAACCTAATTAATAAATTTTGTAGGTTAACCTTTTGTTGCGCAATGAAATTTAATTTCAATAAACCACCTTACTTAGGATTTGTAAAAATATCTTAATCAAGATTTGACCTTATGGGATACTTAGCTAATGATAATTAGCCATAAGAAACACAATCCTGTGAAGACCAAACCAGTAGGATTATCATGTTCTTGCGGATAATGTGAATGTCGAGAAAGGATAATAGTTGAATTAATGAGGATTAACGAATCAAATTCATAACTAATTGTTATTCTTTATTTTGAACCTTGAAAGGTGGGTGATGTTAAATATGACTATGAGGAGTTTAATAAGCTAGTGGACAAATGCAAGCACCTTCATAGTCATGTTTCTAGAAACCTAAATTTTTTGCCACCTTGCACACCTATAGTCTTGGAAGGACATTTATAACTCTTATAAAATTTCATCTAAATAATTACTATGGATGGTTTAGTATAGGCGCATGGTAAATTAAATAAAATTATTATTGATCAGACTGTTAAACTTCATAAGATGAATCATATCCTTAAACCATAGTGGTGTAATGAATTCTTGTAGAAGATTAATTTAAGGATTCACCTAGCAAGTGTTAGGCAAGGTTTAAGTTTGAAATAGATAGTTCAAGTTACCCTCAAAAGGAGTCATAGTTTAATGATTAGATATGAATGATGTAACTAATTTTGTAATAAAAGCACCAAATAGAATATTGTGCATAATAACATTTCACAACCCCTTGGATAACCTTAAAAAGGTGTAACCATTTAATCTAATTATGTCTACCATATTTTAAATCATGATTGATGAGAGTGTTCCAATTTTAAGTCTCATGACTAATCAATATGATCGACAGGTGTACCACCCTAGAAAACCTTGTTAAATTCAAATTTTGTGTGCAATTATAATTCCCCCTAGTCAAAATTGGAGGTTTGATAGAAATTAAATTGACGATGCCACCTACAAAGTGATTAGTCCCTTCTCTAGCGAAAGAGAATCGCATACAACTTAAGATTGTGAACTAGCCCATGAATGTGTTCCTTTATTAAGTGTTTGTAAACCTAAGAGAATCTATTTATTTACTTTTTTGTTGGTCAGTATAGATACATAATCAAGAAAATCCACAATAACTTGTGACCTTATTTCATGTAGAGAATTTGATTTAGGTAAATGGAAAAGTTGCATCTTATCTTAGAGAAAATGGTGAAACTATAAACTTGAGTAAGTACTTTCCTAAGTAAATGATTATCTATAAGAATTAAGAGGACTATACCAAACTACCCAACCTTTATGCTATGTTGTTTAAAGGCTAAAGTAGCAAGAAGAAAGAACATGATTTCTTAGGTTCAAGCTAAAGATGAAAATGCATGGAACGTCATAACTAGGATATGAGAGTTGAAAGCTAGCTAATGTGGTGTTAAACGAGTCCGTTGTTAGTTAGTTAAATATTAGAATTTTTTTTGGAAGGACTCCATTAAATGCAAATTTGTAATTAAAATACTATCTGTGGAAAGTTATTCATTTTTCTTTTCCTATACATTGCCAAGGACTAGAGACTTGATAGTGCAAGAATAAGAAAGCTTAGATGTTAGAAAGAAATTAACAATGTAAGTGAGTGGGCGTTGTACTTAAAATTTGTAGAGTTCTCTCGCGTGGGTTAATTAATTGTTAGTTTCATTTTTAGTCAAGTAATGAATTATGTGTGAGTACAGTGAATTATGTGAATGATGGATTAAAGCATATAAATAGGAGGCATTAAAATAGGCAAGTAAAAATTCTATTATTGTTGTGTGTTACTATCCATAGATTGTATTCACCTAAAAGAAGGTATACACGAGTATAAGCAAGGAAAATTGAAGCTACATATAAATTTCTAGTACTTCCTACTTCTTGGTTTGCCTTTGTGTCTTATAAAGTTGGAGGGAATTTTGATCATGAAAATGAAGAATATAGCAAGTGTTAGATGATTCAATCATAGGATATAAAGTGCAAAATTGTAAAGACATATGAAGACTAATGTGTTACAATAAGTTGTTTAGTAAATTATCATGTATCTTATGCACTAATGATAATATTTCCTTATGATGCAATGTTCCAAAAGATGATGGTTGTCAAATTAATTTGTAACTATGAACCTCTTTGCAACATGTTGTGTAAAATAGAGTGAAAATTTCCTTTATCTAGACTCATTAGTAAACATAACAACTTGATTCAAACAAAATTGGAAACAAAGCTAGTTCCAAACATGGAGACTTAGCTTGGCTAGATGTGAAACCATAGGTACAAATTTATAAGGTAAAAGTGTGATGCACCATGTATATTCCCATTTCTATGAAATTTGAGTAATATCTATGCTATAGTTATGTATCATTTGACAAATTCTTTTATTTATGAAAATAAGAAGATTTTAACAAAATGGTTAGACAAAGTGATCATGTTGTAAAGTAAATAGAGTGTGTGAGGGTGTAACAACATTTGTGTTATGTTGTGTTATGGTGTGGTGAGCTAGATAAAGTGCATTGTGTTGTGACATGTCAAGTGGAAACCCTGTAAATGTGTTGTTCCCAAGTATGTGATACCAGATATCCAACTTGGGATAAGGGTGGGTGGATGTCTAGTACAATCCCCTATGTGTACCCTTTATGATGGCCGTTATGCAAGCTAGCTAGTTGTGAATTTATGTAAACATGTTAAGTGTGTATCTATTAAATGGAATGTGATGTATTCCTTTGTGTTAGTTTTATTTATATGTTAAATGTGTACCCCTAGTGTATGGTTCCCCCCTTATGGGAGTGTGATGCCAGCTAGTGTAAATAGGGGTTGAGAGGCACATGATCACCCATCAGGAAATTACAAGCTCAGGGCGTTGCCCCTAATCCTAATAAAGGATCTATGTTGAGTCATTGTAATCCTCCCATGGACGTTGACCATGGCCTACTCCCCCACATATAAGATCCACACTTGTTGGTTCATAGTGCAAACCTATTCCTTGATGTTTATAACCCATGGGTAAAGGATGGAATAACATGGACTACCAGTGATTCATACTTATGTGGTCAGGGACCACCAGTTACTCATATTCATGTGGTCAATTAGATGTGACCACCAGTGATGTATGTTAATGTATTGGGGACCACCCGTTATTCATAATTATGTGGTCAGGGGACCACCGGTTATTGCATGCTATAATACTCATGTGGTTAGAGAACCACCATTCCCCTCCTCCCCTTAGGTGGCTTATCAAGTCACATGGTGCTCGTGATGTGGAAATTTTATTGTTGAGATGTGAATTATTGGTAACTTCAGTTTGATGTTGTATTTTATTACATGCCAACAATGCAAGATTTTACAAAAAAATTTAGGCTATTTAGCCATTTGACGGTTGTTGTAGTCCAATTTTCCTCAAGGACTTGTTTAAATTTTGTTCTTGAATTAAGATTGAAATGTTGCAATGTAGTTACAAATGATCTTTACTTTGCTCCTCTCTTGATTTTATAATTCCTTTTTGGTATTTATTTTTATTTTTATTTATTTTTTTAATTGGAATCTTGGTTTATGGTCCTATGTTACTCAGTTTGAGGCTTTCTCCTTGTTTTCAAATTGCTAGCATGTGTGGTGTAATGTGAAATCTATAAACTGCCATATCCCGGGGGGTTCCCTGGCAGGTCGTATAAGGGAGTAGATGCGCTGGGGAATTATTTTGAAAAGGGTTGTAAATGGGACCAGTATGGGACGGTCATTGATCCATTCTTCCCTTCGCTCTATGATTGTTCTTATCTGCATGGAGGAGTCCTTAGAGAAGGGCCTCGAGACTATATTTCTAAATCCGATATGGTATCCATGAATATCCATCCTTGTAAACCCCATTGTGTGAGCCTTATGTTGTAGATTATGTGACTGTATGAGGACAAGCACACCCATTGGGAAGAGCATCCTTTGTATGAGGACAAGCGCACCCAATTGGGAAGAGAATCCTTGCCATTGTTATGTGTACATGTGAATTGCAAATAAATGTGAAGAGCTATGCATGTGAACTATGTGAGAAATATAGTAACAAATGATGCAAAGATAATATTATTTGAGACATGGTATGAGTACCATAATTATAAGGTAAAATGATTCTCTTAAGAGTGTATTTGGACAAAAATGTGAAGCTAATAATTCTTGAGACATGATTAGCCATTGAAACAAAAATATTTTTAAACATCATGAGAGAACATTATTGTGCAACAAAATTTTGAGGTGTATCAAAGGTTATGGATTCATTTAGATATATTTTGAGAAATTTAATTAAGGTTAGTTACATTGCCAATAAATTAAATGCTACATGGATGGTTTCTAGCATTTGCTAAGATTGACATATTCAATAAATGTTTCATTGTGGGGAATTTTGTTCTAAATATTTGAATGGTTGATTCATGGAAGAGATTGTCTCTAATGTGTGCTTATAGCTAAATGTTTTGATTGCCTTCATGATGAGAATAGAATCATTAGTATGCCTAATCAGTTTATTGTGTGCCACTTTTGGTGGATACCTATGTACTCGTGTCATACTTGCGTACATGTGATACACACATTACTTGCTAAGGCATGATATTTTATTTATTTATTTATTTATTTATTTTTATTATGTCACTGTAATCTTTTAGTTAAAATCTAGGGTGGAAAATCTACCCCTTACTAACTTCCAGGAGGAAGTTTAGCCACAGGGGGGGAGGATGTGAGGCCCCACCTATGGCTAAGTATTACTACACTATTTTCACATTTATATACATATCGAGGTCCGAGTGTTGGTTAAATGAGAATACTATAAACATTCAATTAGTTTATTCTATGATAACATCATTATTATTGGTAAGTCTTATGTTGGGGGTGAATAATAATATTGTTTAGTTAAATTGTTAATTAAACGATATTATTATTATTAAAATAAAAAAAAAAAGGAAAAAAGAGTTGATTCAATAATACCAATATTATTAAGGTTTCTTAGTCAATCAAAATATAATATTCTTACAATGGGGGTCCAATAACTAAATAGTTGATGACATTTCTAACATGTATATAGTGAGTGATTGTAATATTATTAGTGACTATGGAATTTTGTTTTGTTATATAATTTGATGGTCATTTAAATAACAAATTAAGGCATTTGTTCAATCACAAATTTGGTTAATTGAAATTATTATGAAATCAATTCACTCAGATGAGTTGGGGTTCTAGTTAGTTGTTGTGTGGCTATCCAAGAATGTTAACATTATAATATGTATGATTCTTAAATACATTATGTGAAAATTCTTAGATGAATATGATATATATTAAAGTTCTCCTTTAAGTATTTTTCTATATATTTATAGGTCCCTTAATAATTAAGGACAAGAGTTTTATTTGGATAGCTATATACATTTCCTAAGTTGGACTATTTATTTGTTTTAATATCTTATTACTTTCTTTCTGGGTAATACTTTCTAGGGAAGTGATTATTGTGAACGCTATCACTTGCTGGACAATGACTGTATAGAATTCCTCCAAGGATTGATTGTTCTATACGCTTGGCCTTTAAATCAGGCATGCATTATGCTGTCTATAATAAATGATAAGTGTTAGAAACATTGAATGGGCATGGAAAATAGAACCTCTGTCAACCTTAATTTATTTGCCTTACCAACCTCTCCCTATCACTAGACTAATGTGTTGCAGGTGACACGTTATGTTGAACTAGTTTGCCATGATATCTTGAGGGGAGATGAAATTCAATCATTATGATTGTTTTAGTCAGAGCATGTCAGGGGAGTTAAAAGTCCCTTATGCGTGCAGTTTTAGTGGTGAACATCATTCTCACACTTTGGGATAAGAAAAAGGTCTTTCTTGGTAGAGAGAAAAAAGCTTAAAGGTCAAGTCCATTAATGGTGGTGCGGGAGGCACATAGTAACAATTCTATAGGTGTGGATGGCTTATGGGTGTTTTGTTTTACCTTGGGATTAGGGAGCGATTTGGTAAATCTTTTTGATGGAGAATGAAGTGATCTTCTCATGAAAATAGTGCCAGTGGGATGTGAACAAATGGCTATGGATATCCACGATGCTGGGATTTTTAGAAAGGTATCTTTCTTGTGTAACAAGGGGATCGTCTCTTTGAAGCCCTCTCCATAGTCTGAACTCGGAAAAATCTCATGTGATTGGGGTTCCTGCGAATGATGGGCAACTGCATTTTTTTTCCAATTTCAGGGTATGTCGTTTGACTACCTCAAACTATAAATGACTGGAGTATTCCTTTATAAATAATCCATCGATTGTTCTTAGCTGTGCGAGCATTTTGCAGAAAAATCCCAATGAAAGATTATGAGGTAAGATGTTGCTTTCTCTTATGTCATTTGAAGCTCTAATTCGATTCCCACAATATGATGTCAAAAAGAGCAATCAATCGATTTATGGTTGTTTTAGAGGTATTGTAAGAGCATGCATAATTTATTCCAGTTGTTGCTCAAATTCATTTCTGATATTAAAATCCAGACGCAATGGAAATTGCTTGGGAGCATTTTATTCCAAATTGTATTTTAGTTAGATTATTCTTCTATTCTTTGTCTGGGAAAACCTTGGATAAGGTTATAGGAAATATATTAGACCTGTACGTGGTTAGCTACGATCATCATTATGAAGTACGTAGATTTGTGTCAAGGCTGGATGTATGATTTAACCATCACACCCCAATTGAATCATAGATCTTGGATTTAGTGGCTGCAGAGTTTCAATCCTATCACATGCCCGGTATAATTATAGGTTATGACATTGTGCTGAGTGGAGTGAGTTTTGAACCTATGCTGCGGCTGGATATAATGAGTGACATTTATTTCTCCTTTCAAACGTTGCTAGATCCAAGCATAGGGCTCTAAGGGGGCGGCCTGAGCATTTAGTTTCATTTTGAATCTCAAATAATATGAATCTATGTTATCATGCCCATGTGATTGGTTCTCTAGGAGGCATTCTATTAAACAAATTCTTGTGCCTTGTGAATGCTTCTACATTTCACATACTTGTCTACCTGTGCATTCGGTCAAGTAGCTCCACACCCCGTTTCAAAAGAGACAGAAAAAAAAAGGGGGGGGCTCCCATTTTGGCATAGGCAGAAAGGACGCTGGAAAAAGTTGTTGAATTTGTCTTTATACCCACTCTTTCATTTACTCGCAAGTTTTAAACCTTCCTCAATAAATCCATTCTGTGCATATGCAGAAATCATTACATTCCAGTGACCACTTGTCTTTGAGGAATTCTGTCAAATAGTTCATGTGCCATGTCAATGCGTCCAGATCCTTCATACATGTCTGCCAGGAAAAATCGGAAATACAACACATTTGTTGAAATAAATATAAGAATATATTGTGATATTTACTTATGTTTACAAATGCCTACATAACTTATATACACCTATACATCCTGTCGATACATTGTGAATTTTGACTTTTAATTATATGTGAGCAACTATGTACCCCACAAGTTCATGAATCTTCGCATTTAAGCACATTTGGTCAAACATGAAAAATTACAATCGTGGGGATTTGACATGCAGCCCAAGGTTAGACAGCTACTTCTTGAGCACAAGGTTTACGAGCATAATCCTTCCATCATATTTTTCAAATTAATCAAAAAGTGTATGTTATAAACTTGTTTCAATCCAAGGTAAACCCCATGACATAGATTTGACCCTACGTCTTATTCTATCACTAATTTATTTTATATTAGTTTTGTGAAATTTCAATAAGAGATTTAAAATTCTAATGAAACTATATAATATATTGATGCATGAGTACTTAAGTTTCTAAAATATCAAATTATCTAAAAAGAATAAATACCCTTATTCTCTAAATAGATTCACGAATAACATGATTTACACTTGAGAGATTAATTATTTATGACTTATAAGTATAAGATCAATTTTGTTATTCTAAGATTGGTTCCTAATCCTTAATAAATAGCGTTAGCAATGGTATTCTCTTATCGCATTAATGTCGCTTTCTAGAGGGGTGATTATTGTTATTTTTTTATTATTTTCTTATTTTTTTAAGTATTGAAGTATTTGGTTAAATTATGTGTGTTTATATGATTGTGTTTTGATAGTATCTAAGTGATGGATTAAAATTCTTGATTGATTCACATTAAATTAAGTAATAGTAATTAGCACAATGAATCTGTGTTGTGTACGATGACTTAATTATAAATATCACTTGAATGGATATCTTGGATGCATTGAAATGTGTGTAAATGTGTTGCTTCTATTGTTGCCCTTAATTGGCTTAGTATTCATTTTATTTCACTTAGAATTTCAAGAGTGTGTATAGTGACACTTACGTTTAGGCTTGTGTGTTATGTAAATACGAAGCTAGTTACTTAGGAAGGGAAAAAAAATCTTCGCTTGAAGTTACATAGGAAAATAAAAATAAAAATGTGAGAGTGATAAATATACTGAAGATTGTGTTGAAAACTTGTGAAGATAATATGGTAAAAAAAAAAAACAGAGAGAGAGAAAAAAGGGGAAAAAAAAGAAAAAAAGAAGAAGGGTGGAACTAGGGATTCATCATGTAGCCTTTGGCATGACCAAGCATAGATTACTAAAATAAACCCCCCCCCCTATGGCAATAAATGATATTGTAAAATTAAAATACTTTATCTATAACCTAGTTCACGATTCATACCGAGTACAATGCATTATGATTGGGACATATTTAATATTGGATAAGTAGCACCCTTTTATGTTTTGCTTCTAATATATAATTGAGTGGTAGGAAGGTTATGGAGGTGATGTTTCAAACTCATCATGGGGCCCAAGTAATGTGTGGATTAGTCTATGGTGTCAGAGTTATCTAAGTACACCTTGAATTGGTTCTTTTGTGTTACAACTTTATATTTTAGTTATGATCTAATTGATGCAAACAATAGTTCGAAATAAGAATAATACTTAGAATATAAAGAGTGATGAAATGAACATTCAGTTGGTTGAGTAATCATAATTAATGAAAGTAGGATCTAGTTCATTAGGATTATTTTGTTTAAAACACTTGGGTTACTTTTGTGTTGTTTTGGTTGTACTAAAGATTTGGTCACTGACATTTTACCTTGTGGCATTGTTTGTGCCAATGTGGGTATTTATGTCTAAGCTCCATATTCCCCTAGTATATCCTTTACGAGTTCACCGAGCCTCGGCTTCACCTATGTGGGTGGCAGTCGTCTATGAAACTGTCTAGGGTAATGGACCCTAGAAAGGGTTGCGTACCCACTTCTTTTTGTCTATGTATAATTAATGGGTTAGAGGCATAATATGAAGTTGAGTAGAGAATTGAGTTTATAGTCTGTTAGTGTTATTGGGGTGTGAGTGTGACAGTGGTAGAGTCACCCTTGAACCTAAGGATTACCCACCCCTTTGCTATCCAACCATGTGGGAGATGGTTGAAGTCTAGTTGTCGAACTACGGTTCCTCTGCGAATTATATACGTAGGCAAGGCCGTCAAAGATGAGCCCCCGAGGAATTAGGTCTAGTCCCTAGGCTTGTTCTCTTGTTATTAAGTTTGAAGTTACTACTGTTATATATTTTATTTGGATAACTTGGGACTTGAACAAAGTCTATGACTATCGATGAGTTAACATAACTAATCAAGTCTGTCTGGGTGATGTGAACTCCCGTCTTCCTTCGAGCCCCGACCAAGATGGTCTAAGCAATTTAGTTACCTATCTAAAATAATTATAGTTTATGTCTAGTCAAAATTTGTTTGCCTTCTTATAGTTCTTGCGTTGGTAGTAAACCTTGAGAGTTTTGTAAGCATAAGTGAATTTTTTTTTTGAAATTTGTGTTTTGTCCTTAATTGTATTTTCGTGTGAAATTTTGGGCATTGCATTTACCAACATATGTATCTAAATCATAGTCTTGATCATTATTTTTCATCTTCTTTAATGTGGCTCTTTATATGGTTGTCATTAGCTATTATATCAAAAAATGATTCAATTGTCATTTTATTTGCTAGTCATATTAGAGTTAAGATGAAAACTCCATAAAACAAGATTTTAAAGGATATTAATTTAACTAGATAAAAGATCAAGGAAAACACTCTCAAACATGCAATATACCCCAATTGCTTAGACAATGCATATTTCCTAATAATGTGTGCAACTAAAAACTAATAACATGTAATGAATGGATGTAGGTGATAATAATTAAATAATCCTAATTGAACTAGGGTTGTCCTTTTTATATATTTAAAAGTTGTAAGAGCATTGTATGAAATTGTAAGATGGGAATTACTTATGAAATGTTATATGACACATAAGAGAATAAAAAAGGGGGGTTACACTAGAATATTGATTAGAATTATGAAAATCATCAAGATCATCTTAAATAATGGGTTTGAATATGTCAAAAATGGAGTGTCGGTTATGAGGAGGAGGATTTGAATTTTTTTGACAAGATGTAAAGCATTTGCTAAATACATCCTATAAACCAAGTGAAGGAATGTGATGTTAAAATTTGTGCAAAATTTGGTGCCATTTTTAGGTCATTATTTTGGCTCATGGCTTTGGTTAAACCACACTTTCTTTATGGTTTAAATTTTTCCTATTTATGGGTGTTTGAGATGGAGAAAGCATAATGATTTTGTAGGTATCATCATGCTACTAGAAATTACTCCATATTCACATGTTGATGATACTACTATAAGGGTATGCACATGAATATTTTATTGTAAATGATATTATTATCAAATAATATAATTGGTTCATGTTTTTGGTTGTGGGATTTTTCTTCCAAGAGGATTTTCCCATGTACATAATTATGTTATAAATTTATAATTTATACATTTTTCTTGTAACTAAAATTAAATCTATTTATCCATAGCTTTGATTGTTGAAATGGGAAGACATATTTCATTTACACAAGACAAAAATGTATCTAAAATGGGGAAGCAAAATATTGTATGTTGAAAATGCTTTAAAAACTTTTAAACATATGCAATTTGAATTCAACAAATTTGAAAAAAATTGCATGTAGGGTTTCAAAATTAAACAAATAGATGCATTTTTGAACTCTAAAAAAATTGAATTTTAAATACCTGGTGCTCGATATGCAAACCAGAATGATGAACTTTGGAGACAAAGTTAAATTTTCTTTTTCCCAAAAGAAATTGGTCGCCGTTACGCTCTCGGTTCGTTCCACACACTAGGGAAAGTGACTGCAAATTTAGAAAGTGAAAATGACAGTTGAAAATGAGAGAATTTTTGTTTTTTGTCATATTTAAGGGGGTTCGGTCGAACCTATGTTCGATGGAACCCATTAAAATATGATTTTTTTATTTAGGTTATATGGGTTCGGTTGAACTAGGGGTTTGACCGAAGATATGTGTTCGGTCAAACCCCTAATGAGGTTCAGTCGAACCATTTGGTTCAACTAAACCCATTGAATATGGGGAAAAGGAAAAAAGTGAAATTTCCTTCCTCTTATAAATTGTAAACCACTATTCTAAAGCCACCCTTAACTAAGTTTGACCTTAAATTTGTCTCAAAAAATGCAATTAAAGGACAAGCCTTGGTTGACTAGTTAGTTGATGCTCCCTCTCCCCTAGCATTACCTAATAATGATTCATTCCATTATGATAATGCTTCGACAATTGAAATGCATACATGGGAGTTATACTTCGATGACTCTAAGTGTAGATTAGGCTCTGACATAGGGGTTATAATAGTCCCACCTGAAGGAAAGCCTATTCCCTTGTCTTATCACTTAAACTTCCTATGCACCAATAAAGTATGAAGCATTAATTATTGAATTATGCACTACTTTAACTCTGGGAGCATGAGACATTAAGATATTTAGTGATTCACAACTAGTGATTAAGAAAATAAATAGAACATATCAAGCAAAACATGACATTTGAATTATCAAAATATAAGGATCTCACAATGAATTTGTTAGAAAATTTTGATTCGTACACCATTGATAACATCCCACAAAAAGATAATCAGCATGTGGAAGCAATGGCAAGTGTAGCTTCCTTGACATTTCCTAAAGATCCTTCAAAAGATTTCACATTCATTATAGATAAAATTATGAAAACATCAATATAATCTAAAGTAAAATAAGTGTTATCAACCACCATGGAAAGCTCTAGTGAATGGTATGGGTCGGTATTTGATCATTTAAAAGAAGGTACCTTTCTTAAGCCAACAACTAAGAATATTTGAGCTCACCTTCAGAAACTTGCAACTAGATATATAATCCTTGCTAATGTGAGCTATATAGGAGGTCCTTCGATGTTATTTTACTTAGATTCCTTAAGCAATCTAAAATCCCCATAACACTTGTGGAAGCTCATGTAGGTGCTTGTGGAGGAAATTTTGGAGGAAGATCATTAGTTCAAAAGTCAATCTACATAGCATACTATTGGATGAATATGAAACAAGGTTGCTTTGAATACATTAAGAAATGTCACAAATGTCAAGAGCACAACAATTTGATTCATTCTCCTACTTCTAAGCATTGTGCCCAAATTCTTATTTGGCCTTTCTCAATGTGGGGTATATAGGAAATATTTCACCTCCTTCTTCTACTAGAAATACCTTTATAATTACCACAATAGATTATTTCACAAAATGGGAAGAAGTCATTCCTCTTCGTTCAACAACTGTCGATGTAATATGTAATTTCATATTGGAACACATTATTGGTCACTTTGGACTTCCTTCTACATTAGTTTCATACAATGGCACACCATTTAAGAATAATGATGTGAAGACCTTAAATATGTTCAACATTCAACATCATTTTTCAACACCATACTACCCGCAATCTAATGGTCAAGTTGAATCAAATAATAAGACTCTTGAACTAATATTAAGAAAAATAGTAAGCAAACATAATAAGGATTGGCACACATAGTGGAAATACATGTTATGGGCTTATCATACTAGTATTAGAACATCAACCGGGAATACTCCTAATAACCTTGTTTATGGTACTGACGCAATAATGCCCTTGGAGTTAGAGATTCATTCATTAATAATTTATCTTCAAGGACTTGTTGATAACAATACTTATAAATAACAATGATTGCATCCATTTGAAATTCTTGATGAACAACACATCAACACTCTTGAACATTTCCAAGCTTACTCTAGAAAAATGTAACATTGTTACAATGATAATGTCATCCCTCATGCATTTACTAAAGGTGATTTGGTGTTATTTGAGAATCAACATAATGTCAATGCCACCCTAAATGAAAAATGAAAATTCAACCCTAATTGGTTAGGGCCCTACATAATTCAAAAATATTTATGCATCTAGAGAATATACGTTAACTAACATAAATGGATGGTACACCTCTTAAAGAACCTAATAATGTTGCACATTTTTTCTGGTACTATGCATAATCTTCTTGAATAGTGTGAGTGAAAAATCAGTGGTGTTATAGTTAGTATATGACATTCTATATTCTCTCACATTGCTTCATTCTTGACAAACAATCATTTGTGTGTCTTGAATACTAAAGTAATTATTTATATTAATTTTAAGTGGTTACTTTAGGTTTCATGCTATTCAAGTTCATCTTTTATGTTGCATTAGATTATATCCTTATATGCATTTAATGTTCTTTAATTAGATAATAGGTGTATTTAATTTAGCATAACATACTTAATCATAATGTTGCAGTCTTTGTCATAATAGTGGTTTACAATTCACGAGAGGAGCGAATTTTAGTGAAATCACATATTTTTAGAAAATATAATGATTTAAGCCTTAAAAAGTTCCATTTTAAGGATTCCAATTGAAGAGGGTTTGATCAAATCACCTTAGATCAAACCCCCTTGGATAGAACCTCGCTAGTTTTAAACCATACCTATAAATGCGTCTCCTTTACACCTATCAAAATGCTTGATAAAAAATCACTTTTGATTTAGATTTTGGGGATCAAATGAATTCATTTAAAATTTATTTCAAATGATTATGGTATTCCTCAGAACAAGCTATCCAATGAATATAATTTTAATATGTTTTGGTTTTGTTATGTATTTGTTTTTAAAGTTTTATTAAACATAGGTTTTTCATCGAAAATGAATTTCTTTGTTCTTCACATGTGGAAAAATAGAAGATTATCAAAAAAAAAAATTGAAAAATATGAGTGCACCAGCTATTGAAGTCCTTGATCCAACAAAAAAAATAAAATAAAATTTTGACATATACAAAAAAAGTTACGCGTTATCTGGGTTCTTGGTATGTCTAAATTAATGTTTGACTTTGAAACTTGATTAAGGAAAAAATATTCAATAAAAACTATCTAACTAGTGGAAGCACTAGATATCAGAGTTACAAATCTAAATTTGAAAGAATTAGAATTTTATCCTTCATGGAAAAAAGTTATCGTTATACAGTTGTGCGTCACTTTTTTAAAAATGTTGTTTTCTGAAAAAAATCTATTTTCGTGGGGAGATGGAAAAAGAAGTGTAATTTGATTCCAAAAATTTTGAAAAAAATATTTTTAGAATCTACAGACAAAATTTGATGAGACTCTAGTTTGCACTATCTTCAAATTCTCACATTTAGCCGCTATAGGTGCCCGAATGTGAAGATTTAGTTAAAAATAATAATTTGATGTCGGTTTGGCCAAAATTGTAAACCACTATTATGGGATCACCACATCTAAAAGAAACTAGGATAGTTTTAATTAGATCACATAAAACATGTTAGATGATGGAGAAATTTATTAAATAGTCTTACAAAGATTATTTGATATATCACATTTCCATCTAACTTAAAAACATAAGCATAAACAATCAACTATAAATGAGCACACACACACACACACACACACACACACACACACACACATATCACAAAGTTTTAAAGTACATGACATCAAATATACAATGCTAGTGTGGCATGTGGCTACCAAATCCCTCAGGACCTTGTGATTGCACTTTTTGAGAGATGGTAGTATGTGATCGTGAACTAATAAGAGAATCCATTGCACACTATTGGCCCCCTTATTGTCCAATAGCTATGGACTCCCATCTAACGGCCTCTAGATGCTCTCACTCTATGCAGTCTCTATCCGCCTGTAGCCTTCTATTTGCATGTAGCCTGGAAATCTTTTCATGAAGTCTCTTGACCTCTGCTACATCTCAAGATGACTAAATATCCTCATATGTAGTCTTTGCTTGATCAGTGTGCCTATCAGTTCCCTCATATTCTTCTCTCAATCTAACATAAGGCTCAAAAAACTCTAGGTGTTGCTCCATGATAGGTGGGGGCACATAGTCTGTGCTGATAGTATGATCTAAGACTGAAGGAGGTGCTATCTCTATGGTTTTCTATCAATAGAAATCACACAACTCTCTCACAAACCCATCATTATATATATGGGTAAGTGCATGGATTTGTGACACAATTTTGATGCCAAATTAGAAAAAAACAAAAATACCCCCAAAAAGAGCATTTGGTGCACACCAAATGGATAAGTCATATGGCACAGGCCAAATTCAGCATGCACCAAATGACCTACCCATTTGGGATGCACCAAATTTGGTGCTCGTGAAATGTGAAAAGTGAATTAAAAGCCAAAAACTACATTTCAACCTCCATTTTTTGTTGAACCCACGTCTTGGCTTGAAGTTTTCTTCCCTGCAACTCGTGCTTGCCAAATCTCTTCCATTTTTGGCACTCTTAGCTTGCAATTCTTCATGAAGATGTCACCAACACATCAGAGAGGTTGAAGATTGTGAAGAGGTAAGTATTTTTATTCTATTTATTTTGAATTTGATTTAGAATGTAGATTGAAATAGATTTTTTTAATAAAAATTTGTTCTAAATCTCAAGGAATGAGTCTCCACCTCTAAAAATTGAGAATTCACAATCACCCCATCACAAAGAGCCTCCTATACAAGAACAACCTCAAACCCCTCCATTAGTTCATAGGCATCCTGCATTGTTGAAACCAACCCTTATAGGAGAGGGATAGTTGAATCGTTGAAGTTATTGTATCTAGGTATGTGCAGGATCATGATGGACCAAAAACTGGCAATATGTAAGTGATATGATGACCCATGTGGCTGACAAATTTTTTTTACCCAAAATTGATGAAACAAAAAGGGTTTTTAAAGGAAATTCTCAAGTTTCCACCAATATAAATTATGCTTTACTTTGAATTTAATAAATAATTATTATTCATTTTTTATTTGAATTACAACTAAAGTCCTAATTGATAGGATGATTGAAAAAAATCTATAGCTTTGAAATGGTATCACATTTTTTGAATCCAAAACATGTGTCACATTCTATGTTTCACATAATATAGGATTAAAAAAAAAAGAATTTCATGAAGTTTTGACCAAGTTAAGGTGGTCAGACATAAGTTTTTTTATATTTTTAAAAAGTTGTACTAAAAAAATCATAATTAATTATTTAGTTGGAAAAAAATTATAAAAAAATATGCATCACATTGGGACATGATTTCTCTACTTATATCTAAAAACTTTAAAAAAAAAATTATCAGTTTATTGTGGTTAGGGTGGTCAGACAAACACCTACTTATTTTTTCCAAGAAATTTAAGTACTACTACATTGAAATTTCAAAATTTCATCAAATAGATTTATTTATTTTTTAAATAAAACTAGTAGTTTAGAAACTACATTCAATTTGCTACAGATTCTATTCTTCATATTTTTGAAATAATATAGATATTTTATTCAAATTTTTATGTCAAGTTTCCTAACTCTGATTTTCTAAATTTTCATTGCCACTTAAGGGTCTATTTTTTCCATGATGATCCTACACATACCCATCTCACGTAGGAGAAATGAGTGAGAAAATAGTTTTTTGATGAAATAAGAGGCATGAGTTGATAAAATTTTATGCTTGTGGTTTGTCGTATGTAGATGCGGAAGAAACAAAAAATTAGCAAAGCTGACTTGTGTACCTTATTTACAGACTTGAGAACCAACACAACTTTATATCATGAATGTAGGAGGTTCCCCATCCATTGGTGCCACCATGAATTAATTAAAAAAAAAAATTGGGAGTGGTGGTGGATGATATTTGACCAACCTCCATGCAATAACCATGAGGTACCACAATAATTTTTGAGGAAAATATATTGTGAGTTATTCCTCAATAAGATGCCAAATTATTTTGACATCTTAAACTTTCAAGGTAGAGGTGGGGGCTCCACACATGATAGACCTGGTGCACAATGTAATCCATAGTTGGCACCGAGACCCTTGGCCAAACCCATGGTGGTGCATGTCACTATTCCTTCCATTGTTAAGGATAGTGTAGAGGTGGACATGCTGGAGTCAATTAGCTTTCTCACCCAGACCATTATATAGTGTGTGAGGCCTCTAGTAGAGCCTAATGTGGAGGAGACATGTAGGCCCCGAGCTCCACCCCACCATTGTGGCGCTTGTGGTGCTATTTGAGCTTATGATTATTAGAGATCTTGGGATGTAGCTACACAACCTACATCAGTCGTAGAGGAAATGGCTATGATAGATGAATTGCTAAATAATACATATGGCATTGATATTGAGCTAAAATTTAGCAAGTTAATTTAATTTTGTTTATTAAATTATATTTTGAAATTTAAGAATAACTAAATTAGTAGAATCAATATGATGAAATTTTAGGGTCGTATTATTCATGAGACATGCTCCATTCCTACAGACCCTTATTCATTATTGACGTTGAGTCCACCTGTATGCAACTAGTATTAAAGATATTATTATTGCATTTGAATAGTTGAATATTATATTTGAATGTTTGTCTCATAACATGTTTTGGATGTCAAATAGTTTTCTCGTGGACCTTCGAACTCCACACCTCACTATTCATTTCCTCAAACAATTTTCACTCAGGTATCCTTTATTCATTAATGGTATTGTAAAACAATGTTAATTAGTTTTCATAATTTTGCGTATAAAAATCTAAAAAATTGATGAGAAACACAAACATTGGTTGGTCTTGTGAGATGGACATTGAATGGTAAATATAAGCTGGCCCCTTTGATGGTTTCCTTCACTTAGTAAATAAGTTGTTTTAGAATGAATATTACAAATTGGTCACTTGTTTTGCATTGCAAACCGTATGATACCTTCCCATAAATTTTTATCTTACAATTCAGATGGATTTTGTTGGCTTTCTACAGTTTTCCACCATAATCTCTTGTTTCATTTTCTAAATGGTAATAGGCATGTGTGAATTGATTATTCCTTAATACAATGTTTTCCATTTCTAAATGGAAAGGTGCCCATGTGTAGTGATTTTTCATTTTACATAATCTCACCTTTTTTATCATAGGCGCAAAAAATCTGTAATTCTTTAGCCATAGAGAGTATTGTTGTAATTTTGTAGGTTCTAACTTCTAAATTATCTCCTTTGCTAACATCTTTGTAAAGGGAAAGAATATTTGATGTTTAGATGATTATATTTAAAGATATTAGGTTTATTGTATTCCAAAAGATGTTGGATAAAATTAGTATTTTTTTAATTGTGGATATTTTTCTTCGAAGATTTTGAACTTAATTTATGTGTGGTACCATTGTAGATTATTAAGGCTTCTTGTGATAATATATAATTTCCTTTGCATAGGGACAATCTACATTTGTTTTATATGCATTTTTAGATTGTATTATTTCATATGACACTTAAAGCACTTTTTGTTAACTCTTAGGATACATTTAATTATGATATACAATTGAATAAATCTTGTATTATCTCAGAAAATAAACAACCTTATGTATCAATCCATAAACATTGCTTTATAATGACCATGAAAAAAATGAACTAATTTTTTTAGTAACACCCTAGAGAAGAGTAATAAGGATGCGTATGTAAGCACCTAAGGTACAAGAATTTATAACTAACATAGAAAGCTATTGTATGGATCTCTATCAAAAGATATATAATTTTTAAGTTTATGTGCTTCAATACATACATTATTATTATTGTTCAATTAATTGAACCTATTAAACAAAAACCAATGTTCTTGATAGCATTTTTTAATAGCATGAGAACACATGGAAGGAAATATATACAATATCACATCTATTTTGATAGATAATAATACTTTGGTTCATTCAAATGAATCAATAATTCATCTACCTTAGTTAAATTTATAAAACAAATAGATTTATATCCTTATTTTGATCAATATTTTCTTTCCTTGAATTATTTTATATTCCTTAGCTTTTCATACAAATAGAAATGGATTTTTTCTATACTCTTTTTATTTGTGACCTATATTCATCTCTCTTTTCTTAACTTATCACATGTTAAGGGAATACACACACTTGTGCTCATATTGAAAGTATTTATTGTCTTATAACTTGATTATTCCTCTTACCTAGTAAATAGTGTAAGTGAATCAATGATTAAAAGGATTTCTAGTTGCAACCCAACAAGAATATGTTCTCTTTTATATTTTATAGTTTTAGAACACTTAATAAATTACCTAAAAAATCTAGTGAAATTCCAAATGAGTCCCATTTTGGCTATCATTATAGGAATCTACCTAAATACTAAAGCAACCAATCCCCATACGCAT
>VDFB02093503.1:0-31551 GCA_007258455.2 Sequoia sempervirens
TATTCTCATAAAAATAAGGACAATACCAATGATTATGCTTACCATGGCAACCTTTATGCCCAATTGTTGAATTAAAATTTCTCTCTACTATCTCGTCACAAGGTATAGTATCTTCATTCTAGGTTGAGTTTTCTATTTTCACAAGGTTTTCAAGTATGCATTCGTCAAAATAGAGTCTAAATATATGGTGAGATAAGTTAATCTTAATACAACCAAATTCAATAACAAATGAAAGATCATAAAAAGAAATGGATATCAACCATAAAGTAAATCAAATTATAACACAAAGATTTATGTGGAGAAACCTTTTAAGGAAAAAAACTCCACCTAAAGAGACCAAGCATGTATTAATCATAAAATAGGTTAGCCTTTAGCTTATTCCTTTGAACTCTAGCAACATAACTATGCTTGTATCTTTTAAGTAGTAAATTGGGAATATATTTATATGAGATCTCTTTTGATTAAGTTATCATGTTTAGGGAATGTATTCTATTGAAGTTATTTTGGTTTGACGCTCATTTTATTTAGGGAATTTATCTTAGTGGATGGCATAACACACTATCATCCTTACCAATTGGACTATAGTAAAAAAATATAATAGGAGGGTGAGTGCAAGATCATGATGGGCCAAATAGTGACAATAGGGGTAAAAAAAAAACATTTTTACTAGCCAAAATCTAAAAACAAATATTTGACTTTTTATTTAGATTGGGTGAAAAGTGAGTTTTGTTTTGGTAAAAAACAAAGTAAAATAGATATCCGTTCCTCAAAATAGGCATTCTTTATGTAAATCACAACAATTTAAAAAATGAATATCCATTTTGTAAAAGCTAAAAAGAAAAAAAATAGCCTTCTCCTCCTCCAAAATGACCTATGACAATAGGGGTAAAAAAAATACATTTTTACTAGCCAAAATCTAAAAAGAAATATTTGACTTTTTATTTAGGTTGGGTGAAGAGTGAGTTATGTTTTGGTAAAACCAAAGTAAAATAGATATCTGTTTCTTAGAAATAGATATTCTTTATGTAAATCACAACAATTTACAAAATGAATATCCATTTTGTAAAAGCTAAAAGGAAAAAAAATAGCCTTCTCCTCCTCCAAAATGACCTATGGCAGAGGAGAAGAGCATAGAAAAATGGATACCCAAAGCGGGGAAACAAATACTTGTTTTGGAGATTTGGCTTTTTAGCTTTAAAATCAGCCATAGTCTAGAGGTAAGTTTTTGATTAGGGGTAAAAACAGGTTTTGATGGGGCCTAGAACCCAGTACAAAGGAAAGCAAGCTACACAAAAGATAAGTCCATAGACCAACATCAGCTCCACAACAACCTCAAAAGATTAACATGACTATGCATACTACATCTTACAAACATTCAAGGGCCTAAGACCCTTAAACCAACTAGTTTTTAACTAAGACCAGAAACACTTTTAGTTACATAGAGAACCTGCCTGCATCTACTAGGCATCAACAAACTAGTCGCTCATGGAATATGCCATTGAGCCAAGAAACATAGTCATCACTAAAAAAGCATAGAACACAATTGTATGAACCACCAATAAGACCAAACACCCCTCCTCAATAGGGGCTTTGTGATCCACCTCAAAAAAACTACAATAGATCAGCTTCCCTACAACTCAGACTCACTTGGTAATAGGAAACCAACTCCAACTCTACCTTTAAAGGAGTGAGCTCCCCTCTATTGGAGAAGAGGAAACGATCAACAAAACCACCATAGCTAGACATCACCAACACCCTTAACCTCCACCTCCATAGGAGAAATGCCCACCTCAATAAGAATAGTTGTTGAGGGGGGACCACCTTAGTAGGACCAAAGGAGAAATCCAACACAGTGGCCAAGCATGCAACTGTAGCCTCTTTTGGAAAGCCCTGCACTAGGAACAAAACCAACTGGGGAGTAGGATTAAAACTAGAGAGCCACCCAACAAAGAGAAGAAGACCACAACTGATCTGGATAGAATCCAAAACAGGACCCATAAACCAAAAAATCATCAATAGAAAAGATCCCATAGCTAGCACTACAACTAGGTAAACCTTCAACAACAACTTCAGACCCAAAACAACTAGCTCCATCACCACCTCTAATAGAAAGAAAGAGAACAAAGATCCCATCTAACAAAGGAAAGAAAAAAGTACCCCTAACCAAAGACAACCACTAGGAAAAAAAAAACACTCATCCCAGCCAAAATGGAGATGACATAGCTCATCAACAACCACCCATCAACACAAAAGACCACCAAAAGTAGGGTCCCAACCTCAGAATGAACGAGAACACCTAGCCCCCAAGAGGAACAGGGGAGCCCAAATAGGAAGGAAATCAGGAGAAGAGCCAATAGGAAAGAACACCAAGCAACCCAAACATGCCAATCAAAGCCAGTGATAAGCCGAGACTCCCAACATCCAACCAAAAGGAAACACCACCACTCCTTAAAGAGGGGACAAGAAGAACCCACAACACTCCAAGGACAAAAACCTCCAAAGTAGAACCACCAATCAAGCATCAGACATAAGTAAGGGAAGACCAAGAAGAGGATAGAAGTATAATAGACCAACATGAAGAACCACCAAGCCTTCCTATTACACTGAATAGGAACAAAAAGAGGCCCTTTCTGCACCCAAACATCCTGAAAGAAACCCTCACTCCCCAACAACATGGTAGTTAGCCAGAAAAAGAAGTCCTTATCTAGCAAATAAGTATCCAAACCAAAATCCATGGAAAGCTTAAGCACCAAACCCCAACACATTCCAAAAGCCCCACACCAAACCCCCAAAAAAGGAGGATCAGGAGGAGAAAGAAACTAGGAGGCCAAAACCCTCCACCACAGGACAATAGAGCCATCATCACCAAACCAAACAAAGCACACCACATAGGCCTAGAGAGAGGTCCAACACTAAGCACGAGCATCCACCAATCACCACAAACCGGGGATCAACCAACAAACACCAGAGGAAACGAAATCCAAAAGCCAAGGAGATAGGCCAAGCACCACTCGTACCCCAGAAGAGCAACAAAAAACAAAAAGGCCCCCATCATAAGCAAAGAGCCACCAACTCTGCCCAAACTCAAGATAGTCCACCACAACACTGTAGCAGCTGAGACCCAGTAAGAAAGAGGGACCTGAATACAAAGAGCATTCAACAAGATCCCAAACCACATCGCCATCACCATTGCCTTCTCTCACATCGTCCTCCTCTACACATTTCAAACCAATGCTCCTGTCGCTACCACCTGGGCTCCCACTCGACTCCATGTTAGTTAGAGGTAAGTTAGTTTTCTTCCATTTTTTTTTTTCATTTTTTTAGTTTTATCTAAATTTATTGAAAGTTTTTAGTATGATTTAGGTTTTTCATTTTTAAATTTTAGGAATTATTTAAAATTAGTTAATTTTTAAGTTTTGAATTGCAAATAGGTTTAAATGGTAGAGGAAGGTCAAAAACAAGATCCTCCCCCACCAAAACTTCCTTCATTTGAAGAATAAATTGATAGCAATATTACTTAAATGAATAACATTATAGAAATATATTGTTTGCACCCTCGATTGTCTCCAATGACAACCACCTTAGAGGGAATTGTTGCCCATGTTATCTAACCCTCACAAGCCAACATGAGTCATTATGAGAATGGAAATAATCGAAGAGGAAAGGACACTCTATTGACTTGTCATATGATCAAATGAAGGAATTAGACATAACCAAATCCATGTTAGCAAAAAAAATTGTTAATCAAGTAAAATTGGATTACATGTTGATGTATGTAAGTCCAAATTTCCAATCAAATGGTGCACACATGAGGGTATGACAAGAATTTTTTGGGATAATTGGTGGATGGTTTTTGATAAACCACCCACCAACAATCTTGATGTCCCTCTATATTTCATATGTAAACTATATGCAAAGTTTTTTTTAGGCTATCATGTCAACTATTTTGACTTTAGATATTTCTAAGGAGTAGGTAGAGGAATTCCTCAAGATAAAATTAGGGCAATGCAACAAATGTAAGGTCCATTTATTCCCCTTTCTCATATTCCTTCTCCACATCCAATAACACATTAGGTAATTATTGTAGATGCAAAAATCAAAGCCTCCATGCCATACACTCTTTAACTATCAATTTTATTATACACACTTCTCAATTTTCATAGTTGCATGAAATAGATGATCCTGGTGGATCAATGGATATTGGTAGACCCATCTTTTTTGCACATATGTGTGTGCTTCATCATTACACTATACACAATCATTTGTGTTTAGGCCCTCTCGGAGAGACTAGTGAGCCACCCCTAAACACATCGGAATATGGTATCCCTCATATAACACCTTCATGAGATGATCCTATAGGTTACAAAACACAAGTGTAGGTATCAAAGGAAAGAAAACAAGTAGGGCCATCAGTGGTTAGGGAAGAGGAGCAAGGCCTATATTTCTTATAGGTAAAACGCAAATTTATTTCATAGTGTATTTTATTTGTAATTAATATAAAAAAGATTAGCACTAATGTATATAAGTGGGATAACAATTGATGATAAAGGAGGGGCTTAGAGAATTTCATCATGGTACTCTTTTGGTCATTGCATTTGGCCTAGACTTGATGGTATAAATTTTTCTACATGTCTAATTTTTTTTATTGTATGCATTTCATTTTTTTGTGAGTAATTTTATATTAATTTATATCTCGATCTTATTTTTCTTTTTTAGTCTACTCCAAATGTGAATGAGTCAACACCTTTTCCAATAAGTTATAGTAGAACACCTAATCATCCTAAAGGATTGTCATTCAAAAAATGACTCTTAGAGCAACCACAAAGAGTCATGATAAGTCAAATTAATTTTAATTGAATTGATAGTTTAGAGAACTTATAGTTTATTATAGTGATTTATATGTTAATTTCAAATTTATTATGATTATATGTATACAAATAGTCTTACATTTTGTCATTTTTTATACAAGAAATTGTAGTTGGTCCATCCACGACAAGTCCTTCTCAGGCAATGGAAGAAGCCTCGTCGATGGTATATGTTTTCAATAAGCATATAAGTTTATGTTTAGTAATCTATAAATTTTAATTTACACATGATCTAAACTCTTTTTATTGTATGCATTTCCCTCTTTGTCAGCAATTATATATTAATTTATATCAATTTTATTTTACCTATTATAGTCTATTCCAAAATTTAGTGATGTGGCTCCTCTACTATCATGCTTTGCTAGGATTTCTTATCATCCTAAGAGAACCTCATTTGCAAAACGTTCCTAAAAAAAAGAGTTGTGGTATTTAAATTTTACTTTAATTGATAGTTTAGAGAAATTATAATTTAGTATAGATTTTGACGATCCACCACAAGTTTAGGATTCACCTAATACATAAGGTCAATTGAATAATTAAGATTTGATACATAGTTATTCAGCATGTACATTGTATATAGATCTTGAGACTTGAGTTGGTATATATGCCAAATTTGTATGTGTACAAAATTGTTCTACACTTTTATATATAGAAATTGATATACAATATAATTTGCTCCTTGTGTGCATGTTTTCCTACTTTAAAACTTAAAATTTGAATGTATAAATGGTTGAGTTATGAACAATAACGTGTTATTATTGATTTCTTGTAATCTTTCATGTCATGGTGGTAGTCACAGTTAGGTATATGATTTCCTTATAATAACATGTGACCATTTCTCTATTAAAATACTAGGTAATTAGCAATAATTAATGAAAAATAAGCATGATGACAATAATATAAAATATATATATTTATCATTTTTATTTAATTCATTCTAAGTTATGGTATATTTTTTCAATGTTTATTTATACTAAATTATACCATGTTATGACAATGTTAGGGCATTGAGAGATCAATTTGGAATCATAAATGTATACCAAAATACTATATCGGATATTATGGAAATGTTAGGGCATTACATCAAGAGATCAATTTAGAATCATAAATGTTATATCATATTTTACCAAGATGTTAGTTTGGTGTAGTGTTTGGGTATCAAGTGACCAACTCCACAAATTGTATGTGTCATGGTATAAAATTTATTACACTAACTTGAAATGCTTTTGAAGTGACAAAATCAAATGTTGCAAAAAGCATCAAGTTGGTTGTGTTAGGATATCCATTGAGAAATTTAGAAAACCACATTTCATGCTATGAAACTAGATATGCCAATCCACCATCCATAGCTACTATAAGAGGTCTCATTCATGCACCCATGAATTTTATAACTTCTAGGATACATCAAATAGATGAATTCTCTTAAAAGATATGAGATCTAGAAAATGTGTCATTTAGAAGAAGCTTGTGAAGGAAGTAGCCATTTGGAAGTACTTACTTAAAGGACACGCCAAGACCTAATCTTTTGGAAGGTCAACTTAGGATGATGACCAAGTCTAAAGATCAAGTATTGGATAATAAGATGGCCTTAGAATGCATAAGAGAGAATAGTCAATTTTCTTCTTTAGCATCTACAAGGCCAAGGTTTTTGTTGCCTAAAGTTAATCACATGATAATCAAACATAAATAGCAAATTATTGTTGAAATTATACCTAATTTGGATACCTTGTTGCACTAGGAGACTCAAAATATTGTCACTGATCCTAATTGTATAATATATAGTGAGGAAAAAACTCTACCTGATATGAAATTTAAGACTAGTTTCCTTGGTATAGACCATGTGGAAGTTGACATCTACAATAGGGTCAACTTAAAGGTAATTTATGTTTTTAAGTATAATTCTTTGAATCTGTTGAAGGATAAGAATGCTTTAGATATTTGGCTATGAGTTTTGTGAGACCAAATTTTAGTGAGGATCTAGATGTTTTATTTGATGTTGTAGAACCCTACCCTATTTATGTCATTTTTCTTGTTGAAAGATAAGCCATAATCTTGACATGTAAATCCAATTGCATAGAGGAAAATATAATAGAGAGCATTAATAGACACAATACAAAGACATGTTAATGTTTAAAATGAGATTTTTCATGAGTTTATGGCTATCATAATTCACATAATAATGCATGGTCACACTGTGACAGTCATAACAACCCACAAGATAATTAAATCCCATGAATACATGCTAGAAAAATGAAATATTTTGGTTGTGTATGGTATTACACACAAAAATTTATCTATGAGGTTTTATTATGTCCATAAAAATGAGAAAAATAAGGTAAATATGATTGTTATAGAGCCATAAAGAGGGTTGTTATTGTTGTCCCCATAGTTGTTGTTGCACCAAAAGATTGACCTATTAATGCCCGATACAACTACTAGAGTTAATGGATCCATGTGAGGCGATTATTCCGTGTCACAAATCTCGAGGGGAGCGCTGACCATCTGTCAACAAACTCCCCCTCAACATTACCTGAGGGGATTCGAACTCGACACCTTTGGCTTTGATACCAATTGTTGATATCAATTTCTGCAACAAACTATCAACTATCTGTTGATGTTCTTACTCTCTGACGAGCATTTCAAAGAGCAAGAATGTGACCATACATCTGCAACCATCAAGTCGTTAGAAATTTTTAAAACATGTTTTACTTGACTTGATCTCTTTCTTCATTTCCAGGGATTGATGAAATATCAATTTAGCTCCCCCTGGATTCATGCCCCATCATTATTAATTAGTGACTTAAAGCAGAAGCAGCCTCATGGAGCATCGCCTGCTAGTCTTTCTCTCTCCATATCATCTTGTGCTTCTTCTCTATTACATTAGCCTTCTTCTCAACAA
Organism: Sequoia sempervirens; assembly: GCA_007258455.2. NCBI lineage: Eukaryota > Viridiplantae > Streptophyta > Pinopsida > Cupressales > Cupressaceae > Sequoia > Sequoia sempervirens. The sequence continues at coordinate 7,765 of VDFB02093503.1, forward strand.
CATGTGAACCATTGTTCACTTTGGGACACATTCTTTTCCTTACTACATGCTTTTGATTTTTCATAAAGTGTTGTTGGTCTTGCATAATCTAATCTATAGTATTTAGCTGTATGACCGTAGTTATCACATTTATAGAACAGTGCATTCATCCCTATCACAAGACCAAATGAGTTTCTATACATATGATTTGTGCTCTTTCTAGGTACTGTTCTACATTCACATGCTTTATGACCAAATTGATTACATGAATAACAATAGCCATAAAAACACGAGGAACAATTTTTCATACCATTTCTTTGCTCACAATATGGTGGTCTTCTCTGCATTGGCTTCATCATGTATCTCATTGTTGTAAATCTATTTCTAACAACACCCTGTGTATGTTGTTGTCTCTTTAGTTGTTCAGGGACTGAACTCTTTATTTTATTATCTACTGTGGGCTTCTTCTTTTGATAATCAACAACTGGATGAATGTACTTCCTCTTATCTGTAGTAGATTTCTTTTCTTTATTAGTTTTCTTCTTATCAGCAACTGGTTCCTTTTCGTCTTGTGTCATCTTCAATCCATTTGTAGAGGTACTTTCTTTTGAGCCGCTTGTACAACCTTTCTCTATTGTTCGGAAGTTCTCAAATAATATTTCACCAATAGAATGACTTTTCCCTTTTCTACCACTAAGGTCAATCTTTACCCTTGGTCTTGACAACTTTTGTGACCTACTCAACTCATCTACCATCTTAGAGCCACTTTTCAGCTTTAAGCTTTTATCCATCTACTCTTTTACATTTGTTAACTCCTTTCTCAGAGAAACTATCTCTGCTTCCAACTTCATCCATTCTTTTGATTTAGACTGTAGTTCTGATTTAACTACATCTGCTCTTTTTGCTTCTTCCACTTGTATCTTCAAGCTAATTACACTCTAATTTGATTCTTGAAGATTCTTATTCAACTTTTCAATTTCTTCTTGTGCATTCCTCTTATATTCTTCATTTTCCTTTCTCAATTTCCTAATAGATCATTCATAGCACTAATGAGTTCACCTTCTATGTCTATTTCTCCTTCTTCACTAGATACACCCTCTTCTTGATTTTACCATTTTACTTCTTTACCAAGATCTATGAATGGGTCACTTCCACAGGCACTCACAAGTTCATCATCAGTGCTGCCAAAAACACCTGATGACCAATTTTCTTTTCTTGTGTGCAGACTATTTTCATTGTCATCTTCTTTCTCAGAATTATTCTTTTCAGCAAGAAGACTTATTCTACCAAAACTAGAACTCTTAGGGGGTAGCATACCTCTTTGTTTTTTGTAGCCATTCATTGATGTTTTGATGGAGTCAACTTGCACTTCATTGGACTCTTCTGATTCAGAGGTAGATGTTTCTTCTTCAACACCTCTTGTTGCAGCTTCACTTGTACTCAAACTTTTAGATTCACTTTCATATTTCTAAATCAATGCCTTCATTTCTTATTTACCATCATCTTCATACATTCTCTTAAACTTGTTCCAGACTTCATGTGCTATTTGAAAAGGCATGACTTTGACCAACACATAACTTGACAGTCCATGAAGAATTATATCTCTTGTTGTAGCATTATCCTTATATGCCTTCCTTTTAGCTTTAGTTATTAGAGGTGTAGCAGGAACTGTATATCCATTTACAACTAACATCCAAACATAAAATCCTATGGATCCCAAACATCCTTCCAACAATGATCACCAAAAAATATATCTTGATCCATGTCAAAGATAGGTCCATTGTATGCAAGTAAGCTTTCTTGACTAACCATTGTGTTCACTCTACCAAGATCTACCCGAGCTGATTAAGCTTCTCTTAGGAACCTAGTGCTCTAATACCAATTGTTGGCCCCACAGTTGTTGTTGCACCAAAAGATTGACCTGTTAATGTCTGATACAACTGCCAAAGTTAACAGATCCATGGGAGGTGGTTAGTCCATGTCACAAATCCCAAGGGGAGTGCTAACCATCTATCAATAGTTATAATAGACATAAATAGGATAGACCTTGGCCGACCATGAGAAATTATGATTATAGGTGTTTTTTAGGTATTGAGTAACTTAACCTACATATCCTAGTGTTGTCCAAGCATAATGGATGGTAATAATGAAGAACCAAAGAGAAAATAATTATTAAAATAAAAGTTACTAAATAAATAATTTTTTTTTTTATTAAATTTGACAAAATGATTACGCTCACATCTAGGTGGGTGGATGAATGCTAGTGGAGGCATATGTTCATTCCCTAGGTCACTCAATCATTTTGGGCTACACTATTTTGGAAAAGTCTTTTATGAGACCCAAGTGTAAAAATATACCAAACTATGACAGATTGGTTCTCAAAATTTTTGTCACCTATGAATGTTTCATTTTAACTTACAAGTGGATATGGGGTCCCTCCATGTTAGTCTCTCTTAGTTCCAGTTGAAACTCAACACCCTTTGAGCATGCCAACAATGAATGTATTCTTACAAAAAGTGTTTGTTGAGAGTAGTGCAAATATGGAAAGAAGCATATATATTTTTATTTTATGCATCATGGGGAAAAATTACTATGCCAACACATTTGGGTGGGTGGGCGAATTCTAGGGAAGATCCCTATTCATTCCTTGGGTCAACCGATCATTCTGGGCTACATTATTTTGACAAAGTCTCTTATGAGACCTAAGTACAAAAAACTACCAAACTATGATGAACTAGTTCTCATAATCCATGGAACCTACAAATATTTTTTCTAGATCTAAAATTGGATATGATTCCCATCCACATTAACCTCTCTTGGTTCTATTCAACTCAACACCATTTGAGCGATTTTGACAATAAATGTAATCTTGCAAAAAATTTCAACTGAGAGCAATGTAAATATAGAAAGGAGAATATTTATTTTCACGCACCATGGGGAAAATTTTTGTATGCCTTTAATGTTTGGGTGGGTAGGTAAATTTTGGGCAAGGACTTCATTCATTCTTTAGGTCACTTGATTGTTCTATTTTAGGAATTTATTCATTCCCCAAGTGACCCAATTGTTTTGGGCTACACTATTTTTGACAAATTCTATTATGAGTCCTAAGTGCAAAATATTATCAAACTATGATGAACTAGTTCTAAAAATTTGTGGAACCTAAAAATGTTATGTATAAACCTATAGGTGGATATGGTCCCTCTATATTACCCTATATTTATTATATTCAACTTGACATTGTTTGACCATTCCAACAATGAATTCATTCTTGCAAAAATAATTAGTTGGTAGCAATTTAAACATTAAACATACATTTTTTTTGCATTTTATGTGTCCTAGGGCCCAACCAACTATGCCAACATGTCAATATGGGTTGGTCAATGCTACCAAAGGCCATTTTTACATCTAATTTATGCATCTAATCAACCTTAAATCTTTCATGATACTCCTCTTTATGATTGTATTAATCTTCCTACATGATGTAAAATTTAGTTATAAAAGGTGAAATTAGAATAGAAAGGTACATCAAGAATAACACAGGAAAAGATCATAATGTGAAAAGATAATCATGAATATTATTGTTATCACATAAAATGAAACCCTACTAAACAAGGAGTTCATGTTCTAATGACACAATAGAAACAACCTCAAGGTGTGGGACCTTGCGTGAATGAGGTTGTGTCTCTAGAGAATGCCAAATTCCTCTTCTAATCTAAGTGCAATTTTTTTGGTCTAACCCAACACATTGAAACTGATCACTACTCTACTTTAACAACTCACAAGGAAACAAGATAGAAAGATAACATAAAATGGAAATGAAGGTGATACACCGAGATAGAATTTTGTTTCTTCTTTGCTTCAGATTGCTTAATACATTAACAAACCCACTAAGACACATATTCAGACATGAAGGTAAAGAAGCTTACTCAAACATGCAAGAAATAGCTGTTATGATAGCTAGATTTCATTAATATAAGGCATAATGCTAGATTTTACAATTGTAGAATGTAGAATACAGTGTCTGGAAAAAAAATTGTGAGAGGAGCCCAAAAGAAGAGCCCAAGTTGAAAGAATACAAGTGTTGATTTTATAGATCAAGCATAACTTGGATGAATGCATCTCAAACCCTAACCCAACTAGGGTTAGTAGTCAAGGAGATATGATCAAGGAAAGATTTGATCATAAAATTTATGTGAGAAGAAGAGCCAGGAGAAGCCAAGACTTTCACACCATACCCAACAATGAATGTTTTATTAAAATTGCATCCAAACCCCCCAATAAAATCATGGATGTGACATGGATCCGTCAGAAGGGACAAATCAAAAATAATAAATGAGTATGGGTGCCACAAAATCTACTTGTGCCTTCTTCAATGCACATTTTTTGAGGAACATGGGAACATGATTTTGCAATCTTAATGGAGATGATTTTATCTTATAAAATTCACCCTTATGTGTGGTTAGGGTTTTAAATGTTGTAACTGAAAATTTGAATTGAATGGTGTTAGAGGCCCAAAGCTTGTTAATCCCTTATTCTATAAAAGGGAATTCATGGCCCTTCTTTTTATTATCCTCAAGGTATCCCTGTGACTCAAGCCCAGTAGGTTCCCTTTATAGGGTGAGCTTGAGGTGAGACTAGTCCCTAGGGCCACAGAGTAACCAATGCAGCCCCCCAGCGTCCATAACGGGGTGATTTCCGAGCCAGAGAGAGTCGAACCCAAGACCTCAGGGAGAAAACCCGAGACTCAAACCAACTCCTCTAACCCGTGGGGGCAGAATTCATGGCCTTTTGTATAAATCTTTTGATGAATTTTGTAATGAATTGCTAAGAATTGAGTCGAGGTCATTTTAGGGTTTTGATGTTTGAGTCTTGTAATTGGTAGTGTTGCATAATAGTATGAGCATTTTGTGGAATTCAATGGAATTTTTTTGAAGCCAGTTGTCTCTTGATGTGTGGTTTTTACAGATTATGAATGAACAAATCAAGGATCTTTCAATTTTTCTCCATGGTTCTATCTATGGGTGTATGTTTCTAATTAAGGCTCTTATTCAAAGAATAGGTTAAATGCTTTATTAATAACATAAGTTTGTGTGAATAAATACTAGGATTTTATAAGTAGAATTGGTGAGGAATACTAAGAATAACATTATAAGGCAGTATTGTGAAGCTTTAAATGCCTAGGTGAAATGTTATTGTGGAACCCCAATTGCACTAGTTCTGACTTTGTATCCCTAGGATAAGTCACCAATCTCTTGTCTTTATGTGTGATTTATAGTCCTAGGATCAAACTCTAAAATACTTTCAATCTTTAAGTTTTATTGAAAATGTATGTTGGAAGTGAGTTCTTATCTTGTCCTATGGTCTTAAGAGTGTAGAAATGCTTGAATGATTTTATCCAGATCTTCTCATTTTCATAAGCCTCAAGCACATTTGTAAAGGATACATTTGATTATTATAGTATTTGAGATAATTGACACAGGATATTGAGAAATACTATGAAGGATCACCCTCCCGAGTTTTCATAGCCTAAATTGTAGAGGGAAAAGTTATTGTAACTTTCACCTATTCGTTGGCCAATCCTTCAAGCTAACCAATCATTGAAAGTGGCTAAATCATAAGTTATCTTTAAGACTAGGTTTGGAATTAAAAACAACCAGCAAATTGGTGACTTTGTTGGAGAACAAGTGTTGGTACAAGGACTATTTCTAAAGAATAAATGAAGGAGAAGAGGGAATTTGTAGAAGGATGAGAGAAAATAGAGGGAATATGAAGAAGCATCCAAAGCAGAAGCTGGAAGGTGAATTACCACATAACACTTGAGAATCTTGGAAGAAGAAGACTACAAATATTGGTAAGTTTGTTACTCCTCCATTAAGATCTAGATGTTATATTGCTAGTAGTTATGATAATTTTCAAGAGTCATATGAATTCGGAATGCCTGCTATAAATGAGGAGAATGCTATTTTAGAGAACTTGTTGAAGGAGAACAAGCCCATTTAAGTCTTTTGGCTAATAAACAATCACAGTAAGAGAAATTTTGGGAGTCCAATTTTGATGATAAGTTGGCATCCAAGAGGTTAAATCCTAGAGCAACAAACAAATGTAATCCTTTTGGTCATGATTTGCTTGGTGATCCTGTTAATAGATATCCTACTCCTGCTTTCCATATGGATGCTTCAAATATTTTGGAAAATGCTTTGGAAAATATTGACTTAGATATTACATTTCCTAATGAAGAAGAGTTAATGAATGAGATTAATGAGTTGCAAAGGGAAACTTAGAGGATTAAGGAGTTGGACATAGAAAGGGCTAAGGAAAGAGTGGAGAAGGTCGAGAATAAAATTTATGAGAGGGATATGTTGAAGGGAGGATTAGAGAGAATGAAGTTTTTAAGCCAGAAATAACCTGAACCTACTTCTATTGCAACCACTAGCCCAATGATTATCAAGATATTGGGAAATAGTATTGTGAGTTCTCCATTAAATAATACCCACATGAGTACCTAGACTAGTTCTGCTATTGTTATCCTTGTTGTAGAAAATTCTGCCTCTAGTGCCTCTTCCTAGCCTAGTGAAAAAGGAAAGAAATTTTTAAAAGAAATAAACATTGATGAGGGAGGATCTTCTCAAAAAATTCCTACATCTAGGGAACATGATTCATTAACTCTTAAATTGAAGAAGGAAAATGAGGATTTACAAAGGGAGTTAGAAAGAATGGAGATATTAGCTGCAAATGTTGAAGTGCAAAGAAAGATTGAGTTCTTGAAGTCCTTTATTGGGAATTACGGACATGTCTATATGTGATGTGAACAAACAAAATAATTTTTAAATATAATTGTAATATTGAGATTGGACTTTACTTTGTGGTTGCAATGTGTAGTTTTCTATGAAATTGACTACAAAGATAATAGTTCCAATGAGAAAAAAATTCTTACACATCCTAAATTGTTGATCTAACCATAAAAACCTATAGTTATGTCTTGCATACTTGTAAAAAATATTTTTATTAAAATCAAAATTAAAATCAGCAACACTTACTTCTCATGTAACCAACTCACATCTAAAACCTTCGCCTCCACTCTTCAAATTGTATTCACTATCTCATATCTCTTTTTCTCAACCATTTTATTTCCAAAATCATGTTCATTTCCTTCATGAATACATGATATAAAATTTTATAACCCACCACATTGTAAATAATTTTCATTTAAACAATCGTTTTTTATAGAATATGTAACCATCATCTCTAACACATAAAAATAAATATAATAAGTTCCTAGATGGCTTTGGTAGTTACATTGCACACACTCTTGTAACATTTTGTTAGTATGCAGAGTAGAATAAGTATTACATAATATTTCATGATACATAGAAAACTCCATGTGGTATTTGCAAAATGTATTATGAAATTTAAGAGGCCTACACACAATAAAAGGGCTTATGAGATTCAAATGCCATTTGTGATATTTTCAAACTTGGATATGTTTAACAAATTTGTTTGTACAATGGTGTTTGGTTACATTCCAACTAATGTTTAGGATGTGGTGTACTATTTTGATCACCAATTAGTAATTTTCAAACATCTCTTACATTGGGTGATATTGTAGAGTTAGAGTGCCATTTTTTTTTTAATTTCATCCTTTGTGCTATTAATTAGCTTCTTATCAACTTGAGTAAGTCTATTGATAAAAACAAAGGTATCATTTTCAAGAGGACTATATATTCTTGATCTTATTGCTAGTGCTTTTGACAATGTTTTACAATTCAAGCTTAATTCAAGACAGATTTCCCTAAAAAAATGAGCCTTTTTAAATTTATTGCTTACTAATGAGGTTTGTATAATTCTATGACTAGCTCTTTTATCTTTTTACTTACTAGTCTTTCCAATATAATTGAGCATGTTAAAAATAACTTTAACAATAATATTATTTCGATCAAACTTTTTGTTTACACAAATCTTTAGTTTTTATAGTAAAGGTCTCATTTTGTACAACTTTAGTAATTGTACAAAAAATTGACATTGTTTGATTAATGTCTTATTGGAAAAACATTCATTGAAAAGTTTCAGATCCTACAATTGAACAACTAGTGATGACCTCTTGCCTTCAAGACTTTCTATTATGTTCTCATCAATTTCAAGTAAACATTTTGGGGTTCTTAATTTTTTTGTAATTTTATTGGACTTGTTACAAAAATATAGATTTGAGATTTCATTTTCCTCTTCAAAAAGGTCTTCTCTTCTTATATAATTTGGAGATACATTGAATTTCACTATTTTATGCATGCTATCAATTTCATCAATGTTAAACAAGTGGATTATTGAGTACAATTTCAATGTCACGGGGTTCATATCCACATTGGTTAAATAATTGTTGATGTATTTATTCTTCTTCTTCTACTATGATGTTGCTCTTATCAATAGGGGTTTCATCACAATTTACAATATTCTCACTTTCATGTTCAACAATTTAATTTTTAATATCATAGTCACTTTCATTTTTTTCAAACATTTCACTATATTCAACATTAGAAACTCCACTTTCAATATCATTTAAGGGTAAATAAGAACCTTCACCTTCAAGAGTATTCAAAATATATTATTTTCCCATCCTCTTCCTTGCTCTATCATTTTCCCTAGTTGCTTTAATTTTATTTTCTTGAAGTTTACTAGATTCCTTTTGGCTTTACGACAACTACTGGTGTCCATTATACAAATAAAAAAGGTACCCTAATGATTCATATAATCATTCTTTTGGTAAAAGAGTGTAAAAAAGCATGATTTTGTCTATGATGTGCATAAATCACAATCTTCTTGATATTAAAGTACTTGAGGGGGTTGTTGCTAGGCCCAACAATGTATTTTGCCCATTTTTTCTAGAAAATGGATCTTTGTTTCTTAAAAAAAAATTTCTCACTATGTTATGAGAAACATATATCCATTTTTAAGAAAAAAATATCCATTTCTCATGACAAAGTGAAAAAATGTGCATAGAAACTGATATCTATTTCTTAAGAATGAATATCTATTACAAAGGATATCTATGTTTTCTAAGAAAATGTTTTCCCTTTGTTTTTGCCTCGAGAAAGCTTTCATATTAGGCTTAGGAGTGTCGAGCCTAAAAATTCAACTTCTCCAATGTGTTTAGAGGTTTCATCCTCTTTTCTAGACTTCACCCTTTGTGCCAATAACCCTTTTTAATGCAAATTTGACAAAACAAAAAAGGTTTATTCATGAAATTGTCAAGATTCTACCAATATAAGTGTTTCCAATACCAAGTTGCACCCTTGAGAGTGTGATGTTTAAGCTTTGTCACTAGTTGACAAGCATGGAAGCACTCCAAGGCATGTAGGTTGTGCAAGGAAGCTAAGATAATGAAACAACTTCCTACACTAATCTTGAGAGGAGAATAATGAATTTTTTTTACAGATGTTTAACAATTGCAAAAACTTAAATAGAAATAAACACAAATATCATGCATACCACAACACATTAATTTACGTGGGGAAAACCCTTTTGGTATAAAAACCCCATACTCCAAAATTCATCGAATATATTATTTAGAAATCACAAAGATTACAATATACTTGTAGAGCAAGCTTCTTATAGGAGTATCACCAACCAGAGATACAAATGTAACACAACCGCTACTAGAATCTCAAAATACATCACAATACACTATCATAATACAATGACCTCATAAAATAGGGTTTCCTTCTAGGGTAAGACAAGACAACAAAAATATCAACCATTAGATATAAGACATAATGATGAATGATCCAAATTTATAATAATAAAATGTACATAAAATTTGGCTTCCAAGGGCACTGCCTGTTGGACCCCCAGCTGAGGGGATGACCCCTTATGTGGGGGGGGGGGAGACCCCCCATACCACCCCCCTCATCGTTGTCATATGAACAATACCTTATTTAGCAACAATAACTTATGTAATTGTAAGGTTGAGACATATTTTCCCAATAGGTTGCTCATATGTTGGAGTGATTCTCTAGAGATGGCTAATTCCCTTGGTACTTCACCTAACTTAACCTATACTATTGATATTATGCTAAGAAAAAGGGTAGGAAATGTATTAAAAATGAAACCTAAGACCTAATGAGGTGATGTACCAAACTATTTTTTTGAGACCTATGCTATTTTTTTGACACATAGAAAGATTGATTACTTGTGAACTTGTTTTCACACAACTCAAGTTTTAGCATTCCCATGTATTAGTATTCTATAGAAAGGTTAATATTTTAATAGTTCAAGAAGGAATAAAAATAGGTTCCCTTCACAAATGGAAGTTGTTTACAAATTAACATAGGATATAACCTACACAAAATATTCTTTTTCCTATTTGAAGGTGTTGAAAGTGAGACATTCATTTTAAGGTTTTGCATATAAAATCATACAAATAATATCAATCACCTTGAATACACACACAATGGATAAAAAATGTTGAAGGTCAAATTATTGAGATTTATTGATGATAAGGTGTTGTTGGAATGGTACATAGTTTGAAAAATGCTTTGAAATTGCTTGAAAATGTAGATTTTACATCATATTTTAGTCTTCTAAGACTAGTTTTGAGTTATAGTACAATATATATCTTGGTGGAAGAAATTGCAAGAGTTACAACACTTAGAAAAAAATGTAAGAACTCCCTCACTGATCACCCTAGGAATCCATTTTGCTTTGGATCACTACCCATAAACATTAGTAACATTTTTTTGAAATTAAAAGATGTGTTGGCTGGGTCAAACCTCTTTTGGGCATTGAGTCAAATCCTTCTTGTATTTTCTCCTCAAAATTCTACTCCATGATGATGGTTTAATGAAGCTTCTTTGATGCTTTGACCTTTTCCAACTAGGAAAGCTCCTAGATGCTTAGAAATGAAAATCAAACTAATTCAACTATCTCCATATCTTCTCACATGTTTTCCAACTCATCCAACTAGCCCTAGATTCTATCTAACTACTATTACTACCCATTATTCCTCCAAATACCAAAATCCCCTTCAACATGTTTATAGGACATGTAGATATGAAAAGGATTTAAAATGATTAAATTCCATAAGAGGGCATGTGAGATCTTTTAGGGATATATTTTACCACTTGTTTCATTCATTAATTCTTTCTCCATATCTTACCCATTCCTATCATCAATTTTACCTCTATAATTTATGCTTGAATTTTATGCAAGAAAACCAACCCTTGAAATATTATACAATCTTGTCATACCCTTCTCTAACTCTAGCACTTTCACATATCTTTGGGATGGTATTATTGTAGCCTCATAATGCTACATTATAATCATACTATCAATTGACTATTCTTTCTCATTTTTCATTGTCAATGCATATTTCTTAATATTAAATGTTTCAAGGTGTCATGGAGCTGTCTTTACCATGATAACTTTGTTGACTTATTAGTTCACTTTTCTTTGAACTTTCTTAGGATTGTTCTCTTGAAGGTTTTATGATCTATATTATGTGGTATCTTCAAGCTTTATGTCTTCCATGTTATTCCCCTCTACGAGAAGACCGTCTTTCATAATAAACAACACCTTTTATGACTATTATATCTTGGTGAGATTGTCAAAAAATTTCACAAAGGACTATCAACAATGGATTATGAGGATATCATATTGATAGTATATTTCATCCATCCATAGTGGTTGTCCATTCTATAGACTTTTATCCAATATTCTTAGTTGTTTCATCACCTAAACTTTATTATACCATACCATCACCAAATCTACCCCCTTTGTGTTTGTGTACCCTATTGATAACTTGTACATATTTATGACTATCCACTTAGGATATGATAAATATACCACTATGTCCTTTACATCATAAATTTTTTCCATTCACATTTTCAAAATATCCACCTTGTTATTATTCTCTCAATGTCCTTTGATTTCCATGCAACAAAAAAATCCATGACTATGGACTTGTGATAGTTCTTCCCCATGAATCTTAGTATGATTTACCTTGTAACTCCCTTGCCATGCATCACTTCATTCTTTTTCATGGTGTCTATCATGCATTTAGCACTGTCACAACCTCCATTACCACTTCTGATTGTCCTCCTTTCATGCATACACACCATTGGTTGTCATTCTTTCCCATCACATGATGAATTCATGATTATTTATAGGAAAATATCATATAGACTTAGGAAATCCTCTATTTTTGTTGGGACATGCATCATTTCGACATGTATCATTTCCTCTAATTCACCTTAGGCATTTATTCTTTATGTAATTCTATAGGTCTTAGAGACTTCTCACTCTACGAATATTGACAAGGTCTTATATAAACTCCTTTTTCTATGTACCTTGCTCTAACTTTCTCTTTGCTCTTTCACAAAGCTATCATTTGTCTAAGCACATAATCATGTTATGAAATATAAGAAACTTCTACGCATTATACCTTATCATTCATAGTGCACCATGCTCTCAAATGCAATCACAACCATCCCCATGACTGTCCTACTAAGCTTGAGTGCTTTTTAGGTTCTTATGAATTAGGGACTTCAATCATTTTTAGAAAAAAACATTACAACCCATTCTTGAATAGGAAAATATGAATTGGTAGGATGCATAGGGCTATTGAGGGTTTCAATTAATAAATAAAGGCTTTAAAAAGGGTTTCTAATATATTTTCAATTCAACATTCACCCTAGAAAATGAAAATGATAAGATATTTCATTCCAACAACCTACTCCATGAAATAGCTATATGACTTTCTATCTTGATAGTTCATAGGTTAGTGTTGACAAGGTTTCAACAAGGGTTTTTTACATGTCACACAGTTGTTATTTGTTATTTGTTATTATTTTTTTCCAAATGTTTGACATGTAGTTGTATGAGTCACACTTTCTATTTTTGGAAAGTTGTGTTTGACAAGGACTCTACAAATTGGATTTCTTATACTCTATTGAAGTCACTTTTTCTGTAACTTTTCAAAAGATTGTTGTAACTATGAATTTCCTAAGAAATAAAATATGAAAGATATTTTCCCGTGATTTTTTTCTTGGTATAATTTTACTAGGTTTTCCACATAAATATTGTGCTAAAATAGTGCTTATTATTTTTCTCTATTTTCTGCACTGTAAATTTTCTTATAGTTGGTATCAAAACTTGGTTTTTTGTGCATAAGTTGTGTTTTTTGAGAATTAAACAATGGCAAGAAGCACAGTTACTAGATTTGAGGTACAAAATTTTGATGTTTCTAATTTTTCTCTGTGGAAGCTAAAGATTCAAGCTTTATTGGTGAAGGATGGGTGTGCCCCAACTCTCAAAGGGGTAGCATCAAAACCTACATGCATGAGTGATGCATATTGGAATGAAAATTATAGCATGGCTAGAGAAACAATCTAATTATCTCTAGCAGATTTAGTACTATTCAATGTTGCAGAGGAGAAAGATGCACATGACTTGTGGACTAAGCTTGAAAAGTTTTCTGAGACAAAGTCATTGGAAAATGAAATTCTATTAAAAAGGTAGCTATATAATTTGAGAATGCATGACAATTCATCTGTCACATACCATCTAAACGATTTTAACACACTGAAAAGCAAGTTGGCTTCAGTGGGGGTGAAAATTGAAGAAGAGGATAAGACAATAATTTTATTGTGTTCATTGCTTGAAACTTTGGATCAACTGGTTATGACTCTTAGTAACTCATCTCTAAGTGGGAAATTGGTCTTTGAATATGTCGTGCCACTGCAATTTCTAAAGATTCTAGGTGGAAGAAATCTCATGGATCTTCTTCTAATGAAGACCTAATTGTAAGAGGCAGAACTCAGGAAAGATGAAATATTGAGCATGGACAAACCAAGTCCAAATCTAAGGGGTAGAAAAGAGTAAAATGCTAGAATTGTGGAAAAAATGGACATGACAAAAAGGATTGCAGACTGCCAAAAGAAAGCAAAGAAAAATCTACTTTGTAGGCATCTAAGGCCAACACAACATAAGTTCAAACACAATTGGAAGAAGAAGAGGTATTAACTGCTAACCTGAGAGGTTCTTTACTTCATGTTTGGATTCTTGTTTCTAGTGCCTCCTTTCACACGACTCCACACAAAGATTGGTTTTCTTCTTATTGGTCATGCGATGGAGGTATGGTTTACATAGGAAATGGAAACCCCTATGAATCTATTGGTGAAGGTGACATAAGAATCAAGATGTTTGATGGAATGGTAAGGACTATTCAACATGTCAAACATGTACCAAGATCAAAGAAAAATATGTTGTCTCTTGGAGTTTTTGATGAACAAGGTTACCAATTTAGAGGGAAAAATAGCAGTCTCAAGGTAACAAAGGGTGTGTTGGTTGAACTAAATGGAGAAAAGTTTGAAAATATCTATAGTCTACTTGGGGAAACTAGTAGTGGATAGGTAGCAGTGGCATCTTGTTAGGGTTAGAAATGGTAGATATCTAACAATTAAATGCAGATTTAATTAATAAAGAGAGAAACTAAAACATACACAAAATAAATCATAACACAGAGAATTTAACGTGGTTCACCCAATCTGGGCTACATCCACCAAACTGCAACCATCCAATACTTTTATTATCGAGTACAAAACCTATTACAATCTTGCGAATAATCACGTTTTTCATCATACTGTAACCCCCATCCCAACCCCTTTTAACAAGCTTTTAGAAGCTTCCAGAATTAGGGTTTTACAAAGTCGGTTTTCTTTCTTTTTCAGAGGTTTTTCCTTTTTCGCTGACGATGCAAAAAAAATGGCAAATTTTTTTTCATGGGGGTTGCTGCCCCCGAACCCCTGCCTGGGGCTCGGCCAAGCCTCGAACCTCGGCAAGGATAGGGGGCCGGGGTGTACAGTATACCATGGGCTATACAATATAGCATGATCAGTCGCCACATACCAACAATCTCCCACTTGGAGACTGATCAGGCTCCACACCATCACAACCTCCCTCTTGGAGACTGATCCTGGACAACACTGCTACACTTACAACTCCCATTGGAAATAAGGACCTTGGACCTTGCTGCTTTGTCATACTTGAATTCAACCTTGAAGGCCAACTGAAGCTGAAGAGGAGCTCGGCTTCTCCCTTGGCACCGCCTTCATAAACATATCCACTGGATTGACATCTGTATGTATCTTGTCCAGCTTGACCTGTCCATCTTCCAACATCGACCGAATGAAATGATCTCAATTGTATGTGTTTTGTTTTAGAATGTAAGGAAGAATTCTTTGCAAGATGTATAGCACTCTGACTGTCTATAAATAAGTAATTTCCATCCTGTTGTTTTCCCAACTCATCCATGAAAAGTTGCAGCCATATCATCTCCTTTGCTACCTCTGTTGCAGCAACATACTCTACCTCTGTGGTGGATAAAGCAACCACCTTTTGCAATCGAGAAATCCAACTCACTGCTGTCCCACCAACTGTAAATACATAACCTGTGGTACTTCGCCTGGTATCTATATCCCCTGCCAAATCTGAGTCAACATAGCCTTTTAAATCAGTATTAGAGCCCCCAAAACATAAACATTTATTGGATGTACCTCTCAAATACCTGAGAATCCATTTTACTGCATTCCAATGCTCAACTCTAGGATGACTCAAATACCTACTAACAACTCCTACGGCATGTGCAATATCCGGTCTCGTGCATACCATGACGTACATTAAACTGCCTACAGCTGAAGCATATGGTACCTTGGACATTTTTTCTTCCTCCTCTTGTGTCTTTGGACACATATCTTTAGTCAATTTAACATGACTAGGCAAAGGTGTGCTGACAACTTTTGCATTCTCCATATGAAATTTCTGCAACACCTTTTCAACATAATTAGCTTGAGATAAAAACAATTTTTTGTTTTTCCTATCTCTACAAATTTTCATACCAAGGATTTGCTTTGCTGCACCCAAATCCTTCATAGCAAAAGATTTTGCTAACTGTTGTTTTAGCTCACTTATGTGATCCATGTTAGACTGACTACAAACGTAATCATCTTGCATGGCTTATAAAATAGCGTGGCATCATTATCAACCTCTTAAAATAAACACAATGAAAATTAGAATTACCTGTGTGCTTGCTCGACCATAAAGTATCAAATTTCAAATACCATTGTCCAGGGAGTGCTTGCTTCAAGCCATATAAACTCTTCTTCAATCTACACACAAATTTCTCCTTGCCTTTGACCTCAAATCCTTGGGGTTGTTCCATATATATCTCCTCCTCCAAATCACCATGGAGAAAAGAAGTTTTAACATCTAGTTGTTCCAAATGCAAATCTTCAATAGCCACAATACTTAAAACAATACAAATGAAGTCATTTAACAACGAGGGAAAAAATCTCATCAAATCAATGCCACTTTTACATTGCAAATCCTTTGCAAGCTCATCATGGCTTTAAATCTTTCTTACCTCCATCCTCCTCTTTCAATCTATATATCCATTTGTTTGGTAAGCCTTTTTACTGCAGGCAACTTGCATAAATCCAACTCACGATTTTGCCAACAAAGTCCATTTCTTCATTCATTCCATGCTCCCACTGAACCTTGGTATCCACCTGCATAGCTTCATCATAATATTCTGGTTCACCAGCATCAGTTAACAAAATAGTATACAAAGAGGGAGAGAATCGTTCTGGAGGTCTACTTATCCTTGAAGAGCGTCTAATAGGAGTTTGTGGTATTTTTTGCTGCTGTTGTTGCCCAACATGAGGAACCACTGAAACATTATTGTTTGGAATATCATCCAACACTATATAATCATTTTCTTTCTTCTCATGCTGCAGCAACAGATCTTTGTACAACACTTTTTCATTGAATATGACATCTTTGCTTCTCACAATTTTCTGATTTTCAAAATCCCAAAGCCTATAACCAAATTCACCAATGCCATATCCAACAAATACACATTTCTTTGATTTTGCATCAAGCTTGGTTCTATTTTCAGAATCTACATGTGCAAATGCTTCACAACTGAAGGTTTTGAGAAAAGAATAACTCACCTTCTTACCTTCGCGCTTTCTCACGGAATACCACAATACAAAGTTAGAGGACCTCGTGATTAATAACAACGTATTTTACAACCTCGCCCACATTTTAAAGGCAACCCAACATGCAATCTCATATGGATTAGGCATAGTGCCTTATTCACAGTTTATCACGGCTCGACCCTCCATTTCTTGTAGGTCCTTGGAACCATTTTACGCTTCTAAATGCCATTAGAGGAATGTGTCTTCAAACTCTTTGTTACAATACTCACCACCATTATCGGATTTGAGACATTTTATCTTTTTACCCGTCTCATTCTCAACCAAGCTTCTCCATTTTTTAAAAATTTCAAATACATTAGATTTTTGCCTAAGGAAATAAATCCATACCTTCCTAGTTGCATCATCGATGAATGTAACATAATATAGAGAAACCCAGAGAAGATGCAATTTGGTCCCCATACATTTGTATGCACAAGCTCCAATTTCTCATCTTTCTTTTTCTTCCCATCCTTGAGAAAACTAACTCTCTTTTGTTTTCCATAGACACAACTTTCATAGAAATCCATATTAACACATTTTAGACCTGGTAAAACATTATTTGAATGAAGTACTTTCATACTTTTTGCAATCATATGCCCAAGTCTATTATGCCACAATGCTGATTCAGAGTCCACAACAATTGTATGATCTTTTACCTGCTGAACTGTAGCAACTGTTCCTGAAGATTGACCCTTTTTTGTAACAATTAAAGTAGAAGGAACAGTATGACCTGTACAAAGATATAAGGTGCCTACTTTCACACCTTTTGCTACTACTAAGGTACCCTTTGTGACGTTCCAATTTTTATCACTAAATGTAACACAACCTTCATCATCTAGTTGCCCTACTGAAATTAAATTTCTACTTAACTTTGGAACATGCCTTACCTCATGTAGTAGCCAATGATTCCCATTCTGCAACTTAATCTTGATTCTTCCCTTTCCAACAATCTGACAGGGTTCGTTATCTCCTAAATAAACCAACCCAAAATCCCCTTGGACATAATCAAGAAAATAGCTTCTATGGGGGGTAGCATGAAATGAAGCCCCTGAATCTAACACCCAAGAATCATCAACATTATCAAGGGAAAGAATCAAAGCATCCTCATCAGATTTATTACTTACCACATTTGCCTCTTTACTTCCTTCATTTCTATCTCCTTTATTTTTTTGAGACCAGCAATCTTTCTTCAAATGACTTGGCTTACCACAGTACCAACAATCCTTCTTGTCTCTAGATTGGGACTGGCTTTTGTCCTTTGATTTTTCTAGAGTGATTTCCATGTTTCCAGAATTATTTCTCCTACTCGCTGATTACTTCATATACATTCAAAAATAGCGTCATGGATGTTCCTTGAGCTTTCTGAATTTTACTCCTCAAAATAACACCAACAACATCATCAAACTTCAATAATATTTGAACCAAAAATAGAATTGCTAACGGCGTACCAAGCTATTCCGACTTTTAGGCAAGAACCTGGAATCAAAAGAACTAACTTCTTCATCAAAGTTTACTTTTTAGAGATTAATTATTTGATGACGTATTAAAATCATTCAAATGATCGATGGCCCGACCCACCTTCTACCATTTTCATATTAAATAAACGCTTCATAAGAAATACCTTATTTGAAGCGGAAGGCTTTTCATATAACTTTTCCAGGGTTTCCATCAACTCTTGAGTTGTCTTTGCTTTCGTAATATTGAACGCCACTGTTTGTGCTAGGCACAAACGAATACTGCCGAGAGCCTTTCTATCCAAGATCTCCCAGTCCTCATCGACATTTGCTCGCGAGGTTTCTTGGCTTTCCTTCAATGGCAGCCATAAATCCCTCGATGAGATAGTCCTCCATCGTATCCTCCATGGCGATAGTTCTGCAATTTAAACTTCTCAACCTTCTTACCCTAGGTAGCATTTATCCCCACTCAGCCGTGAGACTCCCACTCAGTGCGAGACCTTCCTATAGATGATAATTGAAACACAACCCACTCTAGTACCACTTGTTAGGGTTAGAGATGGCAGATATCTAACAATTAAATGCAGATTTAATTAATAAATAGAGAAACTAAAACACACACGGAATAAATCATAACATAGAGGATTTAACGTGGTTCACCCAATTTGGGCTACATCCACCAAATTGCAGCCATCCAATACTTTTATTATCGATTGCAAAACCTATTACAATCATCTTGTAGATAATCAGCATTTTCATCATCACGTAACCCCATCCCAGCCTTTAACAAGCTTTTTAGGCTTCTGGGAATTAGGGTTTTACAAAGTCGGTTTTCTTTCTTTTTCAGAGATTTTTCCTTTTTCGCTGACAACGTGAAAAAAATGGCAAATTTTTTTTTCTTGGGGGTTGCCGCCCCTGAACCCCCACCCGGCAAGGACAGGGGGCCGAGGTGTACAATATACCATGGGCTATACAGTATAGCATGATCAGTTGCCACATACCAACACATCTGATGTAGAATCAAACTCAATATCAACCTAACATCTACAACTAGCCCATATGAGTGAATGTGGTCTCAAGGTAATACTAGATAGAAATTTTCTCCTAGGTGCCAAATGTAAAGATTTACTTTTTTGTGAAAATTCTTTGTTTGGAAAACATAATATAGAATGATTTTTTCTAGAAGTACTACTAGAAGTAAAGATGTGTTAGAATTAATTATTTCAGATACTTGGGAGGCGCTTGTTACATCTATTGGGGGTTTGCCATATTTTTTTTCATATATAGATGATTATTCTCGTAAGGTGTGGATTTATCTTCTTAAGAAGAAGTATAAAGTGTTTTATTATTTTAATAATTTTAAATCTTTGGTACAAAATCAGAAGTGTAAGACTATAAAATATCTTAGAATAGATAATAGAGGAGAATCTTTTTCATGAGAGTTTAACCAGTTTTGCAGTGAGTTTGGTATTGCAAGGAAATTGACAATTGCTATGACACCACAACAAAATAGTGTTGCTAAATGCATGAACCATACAATTATGGAGTGAGCCACATGTATGTTGAGTACTATTAGTTTAGAGTAGAAATTTTGGGCAGAGGATGTTTCTATTGCCTATTTCTTGATCAATAGATCACCTAATACAACTCTTGATAATAAAATCCCCGAAGAAGTATGGAAAGGTAAACCTATTGATTATTCTTTTCTTCATGTATTTGGTTTTGATGCTTATGTTCATATTCATAAAGAGAATATGAATAAGATGGATGTGAAGTCCACAAAGTATATTTTTCTTGGCTATGTAGAAGGTACAAAGGGGTATAGTTTGTGGGATACAGCTGCCCACAAGGTTATAGTTAACTGAGATGTTTATTTTAATGAAAATTCAATGCAAAGAGGTAAAGAAAAACAAAGTACAAAAGTTAATCCAGTTGAGGTGGAAAGTTATGATGATAATCTGTAGGTACCAAATGAAAATCAGCAAGGTGAACAACAATGAAATATGCCACAGGGTGATATATTACCCCTTGTAAGGAGGTCCACTAGAGTATCCAAAGAACTTGAAAGATACTCTCCTACTTGTAATTCTTCTTATGAATTACTAATTGATGTTGGTGAACCGAGCTCATATTAGGAAGCTTGTGAATTTGAATGTGCAAGCAAGTGGAGAGTTGCCATGGAAGAGGAGATGTAAGCTCTTCATATAAAGAACAAGACATGACAACTTGTACCATTGCGTAAAGGGCCAAAATATATTGGGAACAAGTGGGCCTTCAAAGTGAAAAGGGACATAAATGATAATTTGGAGAGGTATAAAGCCTAGTTGGTGGCCAAGGGGTATGCACACAAATTTGGTATTGATTTTGATGAAATTTTTTCACTTGTTGTATAGTTAAGTACTATTAGAGTTGTTTTAGCTCTAGTTGCTAGTTTTGATTTGGAGTTAGAATAGTTAGATGTAAAAATGGCCTTCTTGCATGGTGATCTCTCAGAGGAGATTTATATGCAGCAACTAGAAGGTTATGAGGAAAGAGACAAGGAGAATCTTGTTTGTAGGATGAGAAAATTGTTGTATGGTTTAAAATAGGTGCCAAGGTGTTGGTACAAGTGGTTTGATTCCTTCATGATGAGTTTGAGTTTTAGCAGATGTGAGGTTGATCATTGTGCCTACTTTCATAGGTATGATGATGATAGTTTTATTATTTTGTATGTTTCAATGATATGTTGGTAATAGTCCCAACATGAATAAAATCATCCATTTGAAAGCTCAACTTGATAGGTAGTTTGAGATGATGGAATTATGTAGAGAAAATCAGATTCTTGGTAATACATAGAGACAAACACAATAGGAAAATATGGTTGTCATAGAAAATTTATGCGGAGAAGGCTCTGTAGTGCTTCAATATGAAAAATACACAACCAGTTAGTAGTCCATTTCTTATTCATATTAAATTGTTTTTAGAATAGTGCCCTAGCATAGAAGCAACAAAGAAACAGATGTCTCATGTACCATACTCATCAACAGTTGGTAGTCTTATGTTTTCAATGGTGTGCACCAGACTAGACATTGCACAAGTAGTGGGAGGAGTGGTGTCTTGAGCATTGGATGGCTGTGAAGTGGATTCTCAAGTATTTGAGAGGAAATTCTGATGTTGATATCTATTACATTGGGAGTAGTCTTCAAGTTAATGGGTATGTGGGTGCAGATTTTGGTGGAGATAGAGATAAGAAAAAATCCACTATAGGTTATGTTTTCTCCTTAGTTGGAGGTGTTGTTAGTTGGGAATCAAAGTTATAGACAATGGTGGAATTGTCTACTACTGAAGCTAAATATATGACAGCAACACAGGTTAGCAAGGAGGCAATCAAGCTTCATATAATTTTTGGCGAATTGCAGGTAAAGCAAGACAACATGGTGTTGCATTGTGATAGCCAAAGTGCTTTACACTTAGCATGAAACTCAATATATCATTCCAGAACAAAGCATATTGATATATGATATCACTTTGTACGTAAGGTGGTAGAAGGAGGACAAATATCTTTGGCCAATATGTACACACTAATGTAAACCCAATAGATATTTTGATGAAGCCCATTGGTAGAGCGAAGTTCATCTAGTACAAAAATTCTCTAGGCTTGTATGTTACTTGATGATTGGAAGCATTGGCATTGGTATTTCAGTATGAGGATTGATTCACAAGAGAGAAATGTGACTTCAAGTGGGATATTTTTGGAATATGAAGTCAATTTTATTATTATTCCAGCAATGATGGATAGTCGACATAGATATTTTAGTTATGTTCTACAAGGACTCTACAACTCATATTCTTATACTCTATTGAAGTCACATTTTCTGTAACTTTTCAGAAGGTTGTTGTAATTGTGAATTTCTTGAGAAATAGAATACGAAATATCTTTTCCTATGGTTTTTTTCTTGGTATAATTTTACTAGGTTTTCCACATAAATACTATGTTAAAATAGTGCTTATTATTTTTCTCTATTTTCTGCATTGTAAATTTTCTTACAATATACACTCCTCTCAAACAAATGTAATCCTTTTGGTCATGATTTGCTTGGTGATCCTGTTAATAGATATCCTACTCCTGCTTTCCATATGGATGCTTCAAATATTTTGGAAAATGCTTTGGAAAATATTGACTTAGATATTACATTTCCTAATGAAGAAGAGTTAATGAATGAGATTAATGAGTTGCAAAGGGAAACTTAGAGGATTAAGGAGTTGGACATAGAAAGGGCTAAGGAAAGAGTGGAGAAGGTCGAGAATAAAATTTATGAGAGGGATATGTTGAAGGGAGGATTAGAGAGAATGAAGTTTTTAAGCCAGAAATAACCTGAACCTACTTCTATTGCAACCACTAGCCCAATGATTATCAAGATATTGGGAAATAGTATTGTGAGTTCTCCATTAAATAATACCCACATGAGTACCTAGACTAGTTCTGCTATTGTTATCCTTGTTGTAGAAAATTCTGCCTCTAGTGCCTCTTCCTAGCCTAGTGAAAAAGGAAAGAAATTTTTAAAAGAAATAAACATTGATGAGGGAGGATCTTCTCAAAAAATTCCTACATCTAGGGAACATGATTCATTAACTCTTAAATTGAAGAAGGAAAATGAGGATTTACAAAGGGAGTTAGAAAGAATGGAGATATTAGCTGCAAATGTTGAAGTGCAAAGAAAGATTGAGTTCTTGAAGTCCTTTATTGGGAATTACGGACATGTCTATATGTGATGTGAACAAACAAAATAATTTTTAAATAGAATTGTAATATTGAGATTGGACTTTACTTTGTGGTTGCAATGTGTAGTTTTCTATGAAATTGACTACAAAGATAATAGTTCCAATGAGAAAAAAATTCTTACACATCCTAAATTGTTGATCTAACCATAAAAACCTATAGTTATGTCTTGCATAATTGTAAAAAATATTTTTATTAAAATCAAAATTAAAATCAGCAACACTTACTTCTCATGTAACCAACTCACATCTAAAACCTTCGCCTCCACTCTTCAAATTGTATTCACTATCTCATATCTCTTTTTCTCAACCATTTTATTTCCAAAATCATGTTCATTTCCCTCATGAATACATGATATAAAATTTTATAACCCACCACATTGTAAATAATTTTCATTTAAACAATCGTTTTTTATAGAATATGTAACCATCATCTCTAACACATAAAATAAATATAATAAGTTCCTAGGGCTTTGGTAGTTACATTGCACACACTCTTGCTTAACTTTGTTAGTATCTGAGTAGAATAAATTATTACATAATATTTCATGATGCAGAAAACTCCATGTGGT
>VDFB02093504.1:0-55896 GCA_007258455.2 Sequoia sempervirens
TAGTGTTTTGCAATATGATTGTGGAAGATTGTCTTTCAAGAGAGGTAGTGCACCTACGCACTTCCTATGATGAGAGGTGCATAAAAAACACAACAGAACTGGCGCTAGAAGGAGGGTTGACACGTTGGGAATACAAGGCTGAAGGTTGGAAGTGATT
The DNA here is from genome assembly GCA_007258455.2 of Sequoia sempervirens. NCBI lineage: Eukaryota > Viridiplantae > Streptophyta > Pinopsida > Cupressales > Cupressaceae > Sequoia > Sequoia sempervirens. Next base: position 158 of record VDFB02093504.1, read on the forward strand.
CATTCCATGCCCTCCTCCTCCTAATGCCATCAACAGGCCCGGCATTAGAAGGAGTGCATGACAAGTTGAGGCTACAAAGTTAAAAGTTGGGAATCGAAAAGAGAACTTTCAAGAAGAAATCTGAGATAGGAGATCTCTTTAGTTCAAAATAGAAAATTTTGAAGGCAAACAAGGCTGAGTTGAAATGGAGCGGCATTTGCAAATCAACATCACTCGAGTGCATGCAAATTTGAACAAAGAGACTGAAGAAGCCATTGGAGCAATTTGTGTTGGTGGATAGATGTCGGATCCATTGCACTTGCAGGCATAGTGAATTGGGGTGTCTAACATTCTTGGACAGAATTGAGAAGGTCTTGTAGGGAGAAATTCCCTTTTGGGAAATATTCTAGCCCTTGGCCCCCACAGACCCGGAAGAAGAATTGACAACCATAGCAGCCAAGGCATTCAAGGAGTTGATTGAGAAAAATTTGAGCAGCAAGGATGGACCAAGATTGGAGGAAATATTAATGTCTTGTTGGTGCAGATTTCACATTGCACCCCACTCCGAATTCACTTGCTCTTCATGCACAAAAATCATCTCTCAAACTAGGGGTTGTTTGAACAAGTTGGAGCAACCAACTCTCAATGAGAAGAAGTTATCCAATGAGGCATAAGAGTTGTCAACATCCAGAGGATAGCAAAATAAAGATGAACCAAGAAATTTGACACAAGTTGGTGTTGGGATAGCAGACAGAAAATGAAAACCAAGAGGGAGGATTGAAAGTCTTGGGATAGCAACGTGCATTGATGAAAATCTAATTATAACCAGTTTAGAAGACTTTCCCTCCATTGAAGAATAGCAGTCATCCACTCAAGAAGAGGAACGAACAGAAATTGAAGATGAATTAACATAATTTGTAGTAGCATATGCTAGGACAACCAACACAGATGCTGAAAATCAAGAAGAAGAGGAGGCTAAAAGCCTTGGGGCAGCAGAAGGAGATGGTAAAAGCATAAGAAAAATCAGGTCGAAAGACCTCTCCTTCATAAATGACAGTGATCAAGAATCTGAAAATACAGATTTGGAGGAGTGGGAGCAACCACTCGCTACGGCTGTCTACCATCAAAATTATTTTTTAAGTGATGAGGAGGACCCAATCATGGATAGATATGACCAGCTTGTCTCTAGGTTGGAAAATGATTGGTCAGAGCTGAAATACCAAGTGGACTTGGAGGTGTTGTTGCTACCGAATTGGTGTAGACTTCATAATTCATCACACTCTAAATTTATATGTGAGCTATGCAAAGAGGCCATCGAACAAGTTATAGGACAAGTGGGGCAGCCAAGTACCCAACCTCCTCTACTTGCTGCCCATATTGAAGTACAAGACCAAGAGCTTGAACCGAGTGATGGCTCAGCTAAAAGTAGGCATCAAGAGGATGTTGGGGTAGCAATAGAAGAAGGACAACAATACAATCTTAGACTTTCGAGCGATGAAGTAGATCAAGCGGGAATGTTGTCCACTAGTCATCAAGAATTTCCTCTCGAAGAGCATTTGCACACCATGAACGACAGGCTTTATGCTGAACCGTTGGAGGGAAATTATGGAGTAGACTTTGGTCCCCTTGATGAGGTGCCATAAATTGATGACTTCTTTCCATTAGGAGCTGCACTACAGAGGTATGCGAAGAGCACATCCTATAAAACGGTAGCGATGAATACATACTCTGTGAGCCCCCGAACGATGATGCACTAGAGTTTCCAAATTGGGAGAGGAGCTCCTTCTCTATTTACAGTGATAGTGAGCAAGAGGAAACGAGTGAACGTCATGATGAGATGCATGAACAGCGAAAAGAAGAAGACAAAGGCAGAGGTGCTGAGATAGTTGCTAATAGAGATGAAGCACTCGACCAACTACAAGATGTAACTTGGAGTCCTTCTGCCATGATCGTTGTTGATTCTCCTTCGTATTCAAATGGTTGCAATAGGATAGATTCGCATATGTCATCTTCCCATGACACTAAACATCATGAAAATAAGGTTGGCACTTGGGAAAGGAGATGGGATAGTATGCTGCCCCTTGAAGATAGCAATCAAGAAGAGGTTTTAGCAATGGAAACCCATGCAGATGAGGTGTACTTCCTCGAGGAACAACTAGTGGAGGTTGTGGGTCCCATTGGTAGATTGAAAGAGCTGTTTGCTGCCTCATCCTCCCAGCCTTATGCAAGCTTAAGGTCCACAGTGCTGCACCCTCCACCACGCCTGCCCGAGGCTGCCAATGCAATGATCAACAATGTTGTGCTTGCTCTTGACTGTCCAACGCTGCCACCTCCATGTGATGACATCTAGGTTTTATCCTTCCTTTCCCCTATTATTTATCATAATTGCACTTATTATTTTGATTATGGGAACGAGGGAAAAAAAACATGTTTATGGATTAACCATGGGTTTAATGAGCCTCCTCAATTGCTGATTTTTCATGATGACATGACTGAACTTGAGTGCTGCAACATTGAATTTCTTTTTTCAGAATATAAAGATAAATTTGCATGGTTAAGAATGATAACGATCGCCTGTTTGCTTGTGCATGCATTACGAAATCCAATGAATGTTAATGTTGGCTTGCCCTACCTGAATATAGTTCTTTGTAAATATCTTTGTACATAGCTCATTTTGAGTAGTATAGGTTTCTTGTAAATACTCTGCTTTCCTGCTTTTCTTAGGTTATTTAGTTTGTGTAGGTTGCTTGCTTCGTTTATTTTTTTGTTTTCTTTAGCTTTGTTGTTGCTTTGCTTGGGGTCCCTTTACTTTTAGCTGGGCGTATCTATGCGAACAACAACCATACTTATTGCTTGGGGTTGTTCTACGTATTTCTTTGTCAAACTCTAATCAAGTCTTCAGAGTGGATGGTGAAGGTCTTCTGTTAGTGTCAAGTGATCTAGGTGCTTGATTCAAAGAGGATAATTTGTTGGTTTAGTCTGACTCTGACGTATTCTGAAATCTTATAGCTCTTACACATCTTAAGAATTTGATGGTCACTATAGGGCCTTTTGTGAAATATAGTTAAGTGAAAAATCTAAAATTCTGCTCCAACGCCACTATGATTCTCAGCCCTGGGCGTGAGCTTCAATGCTTGCATGTTGAAATAAAAGAGCTGAAAAGAGAAAAGAAAGAAAAAAAGAAAACCTTGAAAATTCAATTTTTTAGGGGTATCTGAGCAACTCTACCGAGGCTATGGATGCCCGGTCGGCAGTAGAGCAATGTTTAGGAGAATCACAGCGATAACCTCATCGGGGCTATGGACGCCTGACTGGCAGCGAGGCAATCTCCCGGATGCTTTTAGAGTTAGAATAAACTACGTAGCTTAACTTGACGGAGCTTGGGTTCTTGTAGCAACTGAAGAATGGGAATTAATGCAATTACACACACTTGGATTTTCAGCATACTGAAGGTTGGGTTGGCTAATGGTTTTGATCCTTTGGTTGGGCATCTGGTTTGTTTGCCCTAGCGTGAAGGTTTGAACCAGAGATTATGGGTTCATGATTTCAGCTTGTCATCAAAATTCTCAAGAGCATTTCCACAGCAAGTCACCATTTGTTGTGCATGTTTTGCACACACGCCCCGCTGTAGGCAGGGACCCCCTTTTTTCACTCCCGACAGGGTACTTTGCTCCTGTCTTATTTTGCGTGCCCCATTTTCAAGCCCAAATTGGTCATGTGCCTTCAAATGATCAAATTCCCCTACCCAAATTTGGGGTATTCAAATCTATGGAGAAATAAAGTCCCCCATCCCCTTTCTACCTCTTGTCTTGCTTTGGCTATTTCAGAAACATCCGTGGACCCTTGTCGATCCAGTTTCCACATTTTTGGCTTCGGAGACATTTTTTTGGTGGATTTGGGATGTGTTTGGGGTGTTTCAATGAACTACCAAGGTTTCGTCAACGTTCCATTAAGTTTCGATGGTTTCGAAACTTTCCTTCCGGAATTCCCTTCCTCCTTGGCTGTTTGGAAACATCCGTGGACCCCTGTCGCTCCCGTTTCCACATTTTTGGCTTTGGGGACAACTTTTTGGTGGATCTGGGATGTGTTTGAATTACGTAAATGAACTGCCAAGGTTTCTTCAAAGTTTGGTTGAGTTTCGATGGTTTCAAAACTTTTCCTCCGGAATTCCCTTCCTCCGTGGCTGTTTGGAAACATCTGTGGACCCCCATCACTCCCGTTTCCTCATTTTTGACTTTGGGGTCACCCTCTTTTGGATGTGGGATGTGTTTGATGTGCTTAAATGAACTGCCAAGGTTTCGTCAAAGTTTGGTTAAGTTTGGGTGGTTTCAGAGCTTCGTCCCACTTTCGTTGTTTTGGAACATCCGACGGCTACCTCCTTCCTGGCCTCCGGAGCCCGGCCCCTCCGTGGCCGTTTCCTAGGTTCCGCCTCTCCGTTGCCATTTTGGAACATCTGACGGCTGCCTCTTTCCAGGCCTCCGGAGCCCGGCCCCTCTGTGGCCGTTTCTGGGGTTCCGCCTCTCCATCGCCATTTTGGAACATGCGACGCCTCCTTCCCGGCCTCGGGAGCTCGGCCCCTCCGTGGCCGTTTTCGGGGTTCCACCACTCCGTTACCGTTTTGGAACATCCAACGGCTGCCTCCTTCCTGGCCTCCGGAGCCCAGCCCCTCTGTGGCCGTTTCTGGGGTTCCGCCTCTCTGTCACTGTTTTGGAACATCCGACAGCTGCCTCCTTCCCGGCCTCCGGAGCTCAGCCCCTCTGTGGCTATTTCTGGGGTTCCGCCCCTCCGTCACCGTTTGGGATCATCCGATGGCTGCCTCCTTCCCGGCCTCCGGAGCCTGGCCCCTCTGTGGCCGTTTCCGGGGTTCCGCCTCTCTATCGTCGTTTTGGAACATCTGATGGCCGCCTCCTTCCCGGTCTCCGGAGCCCGGCCCCTACGTGGCCGTTTCCAGGGTTCCACCTCTCCATCGCCATTTTGGATCATCCGATGGCCGCCTCTTTCCCGGCCTCCAGAGCCCGGCCCCTCCATGGCCGTTTCCGGGGTTCTGCCGCTCCGTCGCCATTTTGGATCATCCAGCGGCTGCCTCCTTCCCAGTCTCCGGAGCCCGGACCCTCCGTTGCTGTTTTCGGGGCTCCGCCTCTCCTTGGCCGTTTCTAGGAGTCCGTCCCTCTTTGGCTATTTTGAACATCCGAGAGCCTCCCTTCTTCCTGGCTGTTTTGAGCATCCGGGAGCCCGCCTCCTTCTCGGTTGTTTTGAATATCTAGGAGCCTGCCTCCTTGCCAACTATTTTGAACATTCGATAGCCCGCCTTCTTCCCGGTTGTTTTGGCTTCCATCCACTGTCTGCCTTCTGGCTTTCTTCCGCTGCCTTTCCACCCTCTGGCGCTCGCACCCTTGAAGCATGCATTAATGTTTATGGTCCAAATGAACTCAAAATATGAATATCAAGATCTTTTGATGATGCATGGATAAATCTAACAGAGAATTTGTAGGTTTGTCTGACATTTTCCTTAACTCATGTATAAATGCACTTACGACATTTTGTGTTTGCAGGAGTCAAGAGGCCTTCTGTAGGTCTATCGAAGAGGCCCATTGAGGGAGTTGTCCTACCTTTTTTCTAGATAATGATGATTTCTAAAGAGCTTTCTGCCTAGATAAGGGGCCACCAATCTATTGATGCCAATCGTCGATGGGCTCGTTTGATCAAAGGAAGAACGCTGCAAGCACATCAAGCAAAAGACAACTTTTAGGCAGTTTTAGCTACAGTTTTAGCTAAATGACAAAATTACTACAGTAACTGACACTAGATGAAAAAATAGGGAAAAAATAAGGAATATATTTTAAATTGTTGAATATTGTGGGGTAGGTGAAATCCTAATGTAATTAAATATAGGCCAATCATTGTAATTGAATCCTAGCCATTCATTTGGGCTTTGGAAAACTATAAATAGGGGCTTGCCCCTCATTTGTAAGGGTTGGAGAATTGATGTAAAGAAATTCTGCAGCAATAGAAAGCAACATTGCATGATTTATGGGTGTTCCTTTTAAGTTTGCTCTTTATGTATGCATAGTTCACCTTCCATGTTAGTTTTAGTGTTAGTTTCTTGAATGGGAGTGGTGATGGTGTTTGCTGTTTTAGTATTTGATGGATTTCCAGCTCGTGCATTTTGTGGTTCATTAATGATGAGTCACTTTGCAAAGCTAGTTTGAGCTCATTACTTCATTGCTGCAACTTAGTTCAATTACATGTGTATGATGTGCATGTGCAATTTGAAAATCTGCAGTTCTTAGAAGATTGCACTAGTTTTGTGCAACTGTAGGTTTCTCTTGGCCAAGCAAAACCCAATTTAGGAAGTCTGTCTACTTTAGCAGCCACCATTGTTACTGTTCATTCATAGCTTAGGATTAGAATAGCTTTATTAACCCTTCTCCTTTTGTTATTTTTTTTAATCCTTGGTTATAGTAGGATCTAAAGCATCATCATGAAGCTAAATTAGATGAATTTGATGAGTTTCAACTTGCTGTTTTGAGTGGATAGCCACTGTTCATTCACTTTCAGCACTTTGAAACTACATTTGCAAACCCAACTTCCATGCTTTGTAACTCATCTGTAAGATAGCCTTGTGATTCCAGCAAATCACATCAAACAACTGAGATATTCTAAGCACTGTCAAGACCTGACATTAGAGACCTTGGGATAGTGTTCTATAATATGATTGTGAAATATTATCTTTCAAGAGAGGTAGTGCACCTACGCATTGCCTTTGTTCAAAAGTGTATAAAAAGATCATCAACAGATCATAAAGAAGGCATGCCTCATAGCAGGGACTTTCAGTAATTGAAAGGCTGATAAACTAATTTTTACCTTCTTGAACTCTTCTTCCACATTCATCCATTTGCTCAATTTCTGAACTAAAAGCTTGGCCTATGGCAGAACTAGGAGGTTGGACTTTCGTTTGACTAGGTAGATTTTGGGATTGGCCTTGAGCCTGATTTTGCGATTGGTTTTGAGACCCATTCTTGTTGAGGTACTAGGTAGGTATATTGATCTGTATAGGATCTAGACTAGATTGCAGTTTAAATGTTTAAACTTTTACAATGCTTTTACAATGATTATTTCAAGTTAATTAAAACAAAATTAACTTAAGGAAATAACATAAAGAACATAATCAAGGTGATTATAACAGAAAGAAAAGAAATGAGAGACAGAAAGAGAGAGAAGAAGAGAAGTGCAAACAATGCTTGATAACGGAGTTCGTCACAGAATGTGACTACGTCTCCGGGTCCACTCCAATAGAGAGACCGATCCGATTAACTCCAAAATCGATTACAATTGATGCACCAAGACCATCAGTTCGGCAGCATAACAGGGCTCCGACATTCAACAATGGCTTGAAAATTCTTCAACAAGACCCCTCTCTTCCGTGTTGCCTCAGCATCAAGACTTCCTTCACCTGAAAAACTTGAATACAATCCTCACCTCAAGCCCCCTTTTTATACAAATAATTTTCTCAAATTGGCCTTTAACCAATTGATTTGAGAATATTTCCCTTATCTCTCCAAATACATAAGGATCTTCAAAAATCTCCCTAATTTTACATAATAATCTTTAAGAATCCCCTTAATAATTTTAAATATTATTATAGCCCTTATTTTTTTTGGCATCCTCGGGCTTTAGAAGATTTATTTAAATCTTCCTTAACAGTTTAGGGGAATTATCTTTTCATTTTTAAACTTAAAGTCTTGTTATTTTTTTGTTTTTAGGGCATTCGGTTTCTAATATCTTATCAAAAGAAACTGATACCACCATATATTTCGAAGGCTTTGGATGGCCTAACGGTGGTTAAACATTTTGTATCCCGCAAGGTCGGGGGTTCAAAACCCCGACCGGCCATTTTTAAAACAAAAATCCAACAAGATCTACAACAAAACTAACCGCCGGTTATAACCGTTTAGGTGGCTACGCTCTGGCGCAACGGTTGGCGATGGTTTCGGAAGATTGGTGGTCACGGGTTCAAAACCCATCCATAGTTTTAGCAGTCCACTCAACTAACGCGCAGGCCCAGAATTGACACGTGTCGCGATGCCATTCGACGACTTCTACTGACGAGGTTGCTGACAAGGATGACCGTACTGCCGAGTGGGTGCCACGTGTTAGAGTCAGAATCTGCCACGGTGTCCGCTAACTGAGCTGATGTGTACTCCGACCCTGTGCCGACGTGTCTCCCAGCTGGATGCCGACGTGGCATACGGAGAGATGACGTGTCATGTCTACTAGACTACCACTGTGCTACTGACCGGATGCTGACTGGACTGTGTGACTAGACTGCCACGTCGATGCTGACTATGTACGGATGCCACGTGTCGGCCGCCGATAGGTCCGTACCATTTGACGCCACCTGTACGGACTTGAAACGTGTCAACATCTGGTTGGTCCACTTCGGATTTGTACGTACTACTGACGTCATCTTGTACGGATGATGACGTCATCAGTGTACCCTCTGTCCACCAAGTCAACTGCAACTTTGACCGCTGATAACTCTCGCGTCCGATGTCGGATTTCGACAAAACGAACGTTGCTGGAATCATCTCGACGAGCTCTTCGACTTGACGCTGCTTCTGTTGATTTCCAAAACAATCATTTTTTCGCTTCCTGGACACCCCTGATTCTAGTTTGACCCAAGGTTTGACTAGCCATAACTTGTGCAAACGGACTCCTTTTCGCTCCGTTCGAGTTGCGTTGGAATCAGGACGCTGAGATCTTTCTAATGGTGTAGATTCTGGAGAAAAATGAGACACTTTAATTTTCACTAAAAAATGTCCACCGGATCAGGCCTCCCCACTGAAGACCTTTTGGACCTCCAAAAGTGGCATTTACTCTGACATTAAGTGAGGACTTGGCCTCCCCACTTGTCCTGTATCCTCTGTACATCTAAAAACCTGGCTCACAAGCACAATAAATACTGCAACAATGTTGTTGAACATAAACATTATGTTATCACTTCCATAAACATCTACATCCAATGTCGTAGCCACTAACCAACAAAAATTGACTAGCATCAAGCTGATCATCAATGCAGAAATGAAAGAAAACAAGTCAACAACCATTCGATCCTTTACAACAGGAACATTTTTACCCAAGGATTCATCAATGCTTTCAAGCATCATTTTCTCATGCTGTACTGCGGGTGCATCCTGCAACATCTGACCCTGGTTAGCTACTCCAAGTTCATGTTTAGAACCACCTGTACTGACAGACATCAGAGTTAATTCTTTACTTGCATTAATTACCCTCTTTAACTGCCCTGTGTTTGCAAAAGATTGATCAGTCTTAATCCTATGAGAATGTACAATGTACTGAATGCCATCTTTAAATAAGTGATAATGATTTTGTTGCCTGTAGAAGATTGCTTTTCTGTCATATAAGTAAGGGCTTCCAAGCACTATCCCACAGATATCCAGTGGAACTACATCAAACAGTACTTCATCCACAAATTTACTAGTAATTGTGAACCTTAAGGTGCATTGTCTTTTTACTTGCAACTTGTCATTTTCACAAATCCAGCCTAGTGGATAAGGTTTCTTAAGTTGTGTAGTTTTTAATCCCAAGTTATTTACAACACTTTCTGAAATCAGATTAACCTGAGATCCATTATCTATGAGTGCATCAATTTTAGTGTTCTTAGCCATAACCCTTAAATGAAAAAGCTCATTCCTTTTCACATCTTCAGAGAAATCATTAACTGTAGAAGAAGAAGCACAACTAGCAACAGAAACACCAGAAATAGAAGCTTTACCTTTTAACCCCATAGCTGTTATCTTAGTCTCATCATCTGAATCTGAACCAAGATCCATAACAACATTCATGGCTTTCTCCTTACCTTTCTGTTTCTGATTACGTCTTTGAGCCCACTTAGGCCTCAATTCAGGATGCAACTTCCAACAGTGATCTTCATCATGACCTTCCTTGTCACAATGAGTGCAAGAAAGTTTCTCATCCTTCTTAACTGTAGCTGCCTTCTTTCCTTTCCCTGTCTCTGCATTCTTAGAAGATTTCTTTACATCATTATCAAACTTGTCAATGAAAGATCCTTTACCCCTTGACTCTAAGTGTGTAGCTTGAACATACACTTCATCTAAATTACAAGGGTTCAAACCAAAATGGAATGCCTAAGGTAGGAATGCAAACCTCCTATGTACTTCAACAACGTGTCTTGAGTGTACAAAGGAACATTCAAAGCAATAGCCCTTTTCCTGAATTCATGGGTGTACTCTTGGACAGTTTGACCTTTCCCTTGCCTAAACATTTGCCAGTCCATCATTAACTGTTGCATATGTCCTAGGGGATAAAACTACTTCTTAAGTGCATTAATAAATTATGCCCAAGTTAAACCGACTCTACCATGTTGTGAAACTTCTGCCTTAGACTTACTCTCCCACCAGGTTAAGGCTGTACCTCCTAAACGAAGAGTAGCTAATTGAATCCTATCAACATCATCTAACAAGTTTTGGACTCTACAATAGACCTCTATTTGTTGTATCCAGTCATCCAATTTTTCAGCATTAAGTTCACCACAATATTTAGGCAAATCAAATTTTACATCCAGTTTTATTTTAGGCTTATACCCACTCTTGAAAGGATTAGAAGAAATAGAATGAGGAGAAGATGGAGAAGAAGGAGAAGGAGAAGAGGGAGGAGAAGAAGAAAAGGGGTGATTTGGTTGCTTGTCACCATCTCCATGATGTTTCCCTTTCATGTCTTTGCGATCTTCTTGCTTCGACGAACCTTCTTCATGTTCCTTCTGTTCTTGTCTCTCCTGAAAAAGAATGTCCACCTTTGCCTTCATCTCAAGGAATGCTCTTCGAAACTCCTGCTCACTAATCTCTTCAGGAACCTCCATTCCAGAAACTAACATCTTCGGAAATGTCCTTCGCTTCCCGATCTCAGGATTAAAATCTTCAAGCTTGCCTTCACCCTTCTGAATCCTGGATCTCGTTAGCATTCAAAAACAAATAACTGCAATAATAGTCACCCTAGAGCTCTGATACCAACTTGATCTGTGTAGGATCTAGACTAGATTGCAGTTTAAATGTTTAAACTTTTACAATGCTTTTACAATGATTATTTCAAGTTAATTAAAACAAAATTAACTTAAGGAAATAACATAAAGAACATAATCAAGGTGATTATAACAGAAAGAAAAGAAATGAGAGACAGAAAGAGAGAGAAGAAGAGAAGTGCAAACAATGCTTGATAACGGAGTTCGTCACAGAATGTGACTACGTCTCCGGGTCCACTCCAATAGAGAGACCGATCCGATTAACTCCAAAATTGATTACAATTGATGCACCAAGAGCATCAGTTCGGCAGCATAACAGGGCTCCGACATTCAACAATGGCTTGAAAATTCTTCAACAAGACCCCTCTCTTCCGTGTTGCCTCAGCATCAAGACTTCCTTCACCTGAAAAACTTGAATACAATCCTCACCTCAAGCCCCCTTTTTATACAAATAATTTTCTCAAATTGGCCTTTAACCAATTGATTTGAGAATATTTCCCTTATCTCTCCAAATACATAAGGATCTTCAAAAATCTCCCTAATTTTACATAATAATCCTTAAGAATCCCCTTAATAATTTTAAATATTATTATAGCCCTTATTTTTTTTGGCATCCTCAGGCTTTAGAAGATTTATTTAAATCTTCCTTAACAGTTTAGGGGAATTATCTTTTCATTTTTAAACTTAAAGTCTTGTATTTTTTTTGTTTTTAGGGCATTCGGTTTCTAATATCTTATCAAAAGAAACCGATGCCACCATATATTTTGAAGGCTTTGGATGGCCTAACGGTGGTTAAACATTTTGTATCCCGCAAGGTCGGGGGTTCAAAACCCCGACCGGCCATTTTTAAAACAAAAATCCAACAAGATCTACAACAAAACTAACCGCCGGTTATAACCGTTTAGGTGGCTATGCTCTAGCGCAACGGTTGGCGACGGTTTAAGAAGATTGGTGGTCACGGGTTCAAAACCCATCCATAGTTTTAGCAGTCCACTCAACTAACGCGCAGGCCCAGAATTGACACGTGTCGCGATGCCATTCGACGACTTCTACTGACGAGGTTGCTGACAAGGATGACCGTACTGCCGAGTGGGTGCCACGTGTCAGAGTCAGAATCTGCCACGGTGTCCGCTGACTGAGCTGATGTGTACTCCGACCCTGTGCCGACGTGTCTCCCAGCTGGATGCCGACGTGGCGTACGGAGAGATGACATGTCATGTCTACTAGACTGCCACTGTGCTGCTGACCGGATGCTGACTGGACTGTGTGACTAGACTGCCACGTCGATGCTGACTATGTACGGATGCCACGTGTCGGCCGCCGATAGGTCCATACCATTTGACGCCACCTGTACGGACTTGACACGTGTCAACATCTGGTTGGTCCACTTTGGATTTGTATGTACTGCTGACGTCATCTTGTACGGATGATGACGTCATCAGTGTACCCTCTGTCCACCAAGTCAACTACAACTTTGACCGCTGATAACTCTCGCGTCCGATGTCGGATTTCGACGAAACAAACGTTGCCGGAATCGTCTCGACGAGCTCTTCGACTTGACGCTGCTTCTGTTGATTTCCAAAACAATCATTTTTTCACTTCCTGGACACCCCTGATTCTAGTTTGACCCAAGGTTTGACTAGCCATAACTTGTGCAAACAGACTCCTTTTTGCTCCGTTTGAGTTGCGTTGGAATCAGGACGCTGAGATCTTTCTAATGGTGCAGATTCTAGAGAAAAATGAGACACTTCAATTTTCACTGAAAAATGTCCACCGGATCATATATGGGGAAGTCCAGGGTTGTTGTTGGCATTAGGATTAGGCGAAGTGGTGAAATTTTTTGGTGGGGTAGAAGTTGTAAAGGGTCCACCTGCCTATCTATTCCTAAGGAATTAGTGAGTCAATCTTTTATGGAACATGTGGACCTCATCTACAAATGGCTCCTCTTCATCTATTGGACCATTATCTACTGAATCGAAAAGTTGAGCCAAAGTTTGCTCGTTACTTACCTCTTGCACTTCTCCATCCTCAATAGGAGTGGGCTCATTGCGATTGCCTCACTGAAACGACACTTGATTAACCACAAAACAGGAGGAATCGTATGGCTCATCTGGGACGATCTCACTACAGCTAGCATTGTCTACTGCATTCTACACTTCTACTTGGAATATTTTAGTAGCTGTCTAGAATTTAGAGCAATCCAACTCGGAATGTCTGTTGGTTTTATGAATCCTGCACCATCTGGAGAAGGCTGCCTCTGCAAGGTATACTCCACTAGTCATTTTTTTGTTGATTGTTGGTTGATCGAATGGTGTAGGGACACCTCTGTTATTGGGCCTAGTGTTCCATGCACGATTCTGCCTCTAAGAAGGTCTCCTTTCTAAATTCTAATTAGAATTTTGCCCCCTATCATAGTTCTACCTAGAGGAAGTGCTTGCTTCTTGATTATCCCTATTGTCCCTATTGTCCCAATTAAGATTGGCCTGAAAATTACACTGGTCCCGTTCCCAGGTGATAGTGCCAGATTTTGGAGAAAAGGAGGTGGGGTTGTTAGCTGATTCTGATAAGCTGGAGGAAATTCTAGCCCTGATAGGTACAATAGCACCTGGGGCTGCTGGGAATACACGTGCGGTTGTGGGATAGCCTGAGAATAGTTATAGTGTGGTTGAGGCTGCGAATAGGAAGGTACAAGAAGCGCATACTTCAGTGGTCGCCCCAGGTGTGGAACAATGGGCAACTGAGGCACTTGATTCATGAGAGGAGTCTAATGAGTGAAAACCTGATTCAGTCCTTGAATCTGCATAGGGTCAGCTGCTAGCCCCAAAGAATGTAACGGGCTAGAGATATTCTACCCCAAATCTACACTCGCGACAATAGCCTCTGCATAGGCAATCACCATGGTAGTGAGTGTTGGGTGCATCCTTTTCACTAGAGTTGACGTGAGGTTATCCAAAGCCACATAGTAGACCAGGAGGGCCGCAACATCATTATGAAGGTACAGGTCCTGAAGCCTTGTATAGGCTCGATGAAAATGATCATTGAAGGACCCAATAGGTTTGTTGACTTCCCTTCTGACAGACATAAATTGCTTGTAAAGTTCTGAAGGGCTGATGGGAATCTTATATTTCTACAGGAAGGCATTGTTCATCAGATTCCATGAGGTAATGGATCCCCTCAGTAGATTGATGTACCAATAAAATGCTTCTTCTCCCAACGAATGTGGAAAAATGTGGCATGCGACATCCTCATGGTCGACTTGTATTTTAGTGATTGCTATCTCGAATATTTTGATATGCTCTTCAGCTATTCTTTGTAGGTCACACAGATGGAACTTTGAACAAAAGCCTTTCGAATTCTTAGACATATCATGGTAGGCAGCGAAATGTATTGGTGAAGAGTTATGTGCTAACCAAGCCATGGAGGGTGGTGGAGGTGGTATTTGTTGTTGGGAAACAACAATTTGGGGCTGCACTTAAGTTACTACTAGTTGGACTGTGCCCTGGGCTGCAAGGGCTGGGAGAGAAGCAATCCCCTGAATGCCGGAGATAGGAGGTGCAAATGCAGTTTGAGATGGTTGGGTGGAAGATGAAGGCCAATCGAATGAAGGTGAGGGTGGGATGGAAGTGGGTGGAATGGAGGAAGAGGAAAAGGGAATGCTACTTCCTTTAACTCGCTTCGCCTTTGTAGCAGGCTGCAATTCTTCAAATTCTCCCTTGTTTGGTGTTGACCGTAGAACTCTTTGAAATATTTCTGAGGAGAACGATCTAATTCGATCTAGCTTCACTCTTAACTTTTAGCTTTTATTCCAACTTCAAGCCCTCCTTCTGGCACCAGTTCTATTGATGTGTTTTTTAATGCATTTCTCAACACAGGTAATGCATAGATGCACTACCTCTCTTGAAAGATAATCTTCCACAATTAGATTGTAGAACACTATCCCAAAGTCTCTAATATTAGGTCTTGACAGTACTTGGAATATCTTAGTTGTTTGATGTTATTTGCTGGAATCACAAGGCGGTCTTACATAGGTAATACAAAGTGTGGGAAGTTGGATCTTGAAATAGAGTTTTAAAGAAAGGGAAGTTATCAGACATTTTGCTGTAGGTTCAAACAACATTTGTAGACTCCATGTTTATCATTGGATTTAAATTTATAGTGTGCAATAAACCTTAGCATAAGTTACTCATTAAACAAAATGAAAAGGGGCAGGAAAGAGAGGAGGTTCCTGGATCTGCAACTAATTATGAATAGTGATGATGGAGTTCCTGCAATGGACAACTTCTTCAAACAATATTCCACTTAACTAGAAATCTCACAGTCTCATGGAATTTGTGCTATCTTCTAAGCTCTGCAAATGTTTCATCTGTCATTCATCATATGCATGCATGAACAAAGATGAAAGTTTTTGAGCAGCTTCGAATTCAAGTCCAGGCTAACTTTACATAGCTATCTACCTTCAGCAAACAATAAAAAATATGGACTAAGAAGTTATCAACACAACAAGAATTTTCATGATCACATGATAGCATTCCTAAAATCTAACAAAGCAAGGAAATAGTTAACTAGAACAACAATAAAACCTAAGTTCAACATCTAACAATGGAGATTGAATCAAGCAACATGTGAGAAACTCAGAAAATACACCAAGTCAATGTTCTTTTCTTTATAAATTTCTGCAGCATGCCTTTACAACAACTGAACTCAACTTTCCAAATGAGAAGAGAGCTCTATTTATAGTGCCTAAAAGATCTAATGAATGGCCAAGATCAATTCATATTGTGTGGCCATGATTCATTACAAATTAGGGTTTCACCTACCCCCAATATATCACAATTTAAAATTACATTTTGTCATTTTCCTTGTTTTGTCATCTAGTGACAGTCACTGTAGCAATTTTTTCTTGTAGCTGATTGTTGTTTCACTATAGCTACTCTTCAGAGAATTCTTCATCTTTGGTGGGGCTGTCCTTCAGCCTCTTAGAAGCTGTGTATTCTATGAACTTGAGGATGACTGCTTGGAGCTTGTCTATTTCAATGATTTTATATCGCAACACCTGGTAGCTCCATTCTTTCGCATTATCTTCTAGCCTTTTCCAATCCTCATCATACTTTGCGCCCTGGTCTCTGAACAGCTCTGATTGATCGAAGGCACAGGTAGCAAAACTTGGGAATTCCACTATGATTTCACCAGCCATCCCGTCCTTCATCTTCTCTTGGAAGTAGGGCTTTATCTTCTCCGGATCCATTTGCACTGTGGCCATGTTGTAGTCCATCATCAGCTTGAGATAACGAGTGCACTCTGCTTTATAGATGTTATTGAGGCATTTAGCTTTTGAATTTTACTATATAATGAATTCTCTGTATAAATTTGACTACAATATAATTTTGCTTTTTTTTTTTATAACTATTCATTATTGTTTCTTTTTAACATATTAAAGCATTGTCAGTAGTCAGTGTTTTATTGTATTTATAATGCTTTGTAAATCTTGCTATTTAATTAATATATTCCATAAAAACTAAAACAAAGAATTAAATAAAATCATATTTCCCAAACTTTACTAAAAATCTAAATTTATTTTAAAGAACATAATTTAAATCTACTAGTTTATGGAGGATGTCATACTGCCATGAGCAAGACTAATTATATTTATAAACTTTGTGTTTACCATACTTCATGATTATATAGGCATTTGATTACCAACCTAGTGTAAGGAAAGAGACATCAAAACGCTAGGAAGCAGGGACAAAATGTTCCTTGTGGGGTGGTGTAAGACTACTTCAAATGATTTTACGAGGCAAGTTGAATTTAATCCAAAACAATGGCATGAATTGAGAAAAGGTGTTCTTGTGGTATTATAAGACTAATTTAAATAATTTTATTCTACATAATTTTCAGGTGCACGTGCAAGAATAGTAAGGACACCATATACTAGAGTGGGGATTAGAAAAATTGAATTATATCAATTTTATAGTTGATCCATATATATTTGGTGTTTTTATAGGTGCGCAGGTCTGGAATTTGATGGTCAATGTGGCCTTTTTTTTCATTTTGTATAACAGTAAATATGACACTTCAAATTATTATTAAATTTGTAAAAAATTATTGTAGGCATATATATAAAAATTAGTTTTGAATTAAAGATGGAATAATTCTTTCCAATTTTTTTAAATATTTTTAACAATAAATTAAAAATTTGAAATTTTTAAATAATTATCATTGTTTTATATTAATATATATGATTTATAATATTTATTATAAAAATATATATTAATTCAAAATCTTTTCAAAATAAAATATAATTATTTTTTAGCTTTTTGAATATTTTAAGAAGATTTATTTTTTATAGGAATTTAGAAACTTTTAATTTAAAATTTTTACATTTATTTCTAATTATCAATATTTTCTAATTTTATATAATTTTCAAATATAGAGGATATCCATATGAATAATAATAAGAATTTTCACTTTTTTTTCAGCACATTTATTTTACAACACTTTTTTTACAAGTGATTCGTAGCTTTGACTTTTTTCAAGATAATAGAGCATTTGAGTTTTATTGATGAACAAGTTAAAATTTTATTTGATTTTTACAAATAATTTATGTTTTTAGATATATGAATTTAAGGATTAAACTATTTTTAATTTTATATATTTTAAAAATTATCAAAATGTGTTACTTTAAAAATAAAAATTTATATGAAAAAAATTATGTTTAATATGTATGATTAATAAAATCAATAAGGTTTCCAAATTCATTGTTATCAATTCACCGATGGAAAATCTAAGGCGAACAATTCACCACAGGAAAATTCACTCGCGGCGAATTGCTGGTGGCAGTGAATTTTCCCATGGTCAATTTTCCGTCGGTGAATTGCTAGCAGTGAATTCTGTAGAGCCAATCAATAATGTTTTAATATAAAAGATTTTATAGAAAATAAATTAAATATTTTTTTAACAGTTTAAATTTTTCATAAAATGTCAAATAACAAATATTTAAATGAACAAACACAGATAGAGTGGACGTCAAATTCCAAGGTTCCTTACACGGATCAAATGAAACAACCAAACATTATTTAAAATTGTGTTTAACATGGGTCAAATGAAACAACCAAACATTATTTAAAACTATGTTTAACATATAGTCAATACACGTTTAGCCGTCGAAGCTCGTTGGCATTTAAAAACTAGCCAGTTGTTTGAGTTAAACGGAAGTTTCACTTGAAAAAGAAAGCGCCCAAGTACCAGTTCAAAATATTTATTTTTATTCAAGAAAAACTTTAGAAAATATATTAAAAATAACAAGTACAAAACAGTTAAAATTCATCGAAAATGTCAAACTACCACGACCAAGACTAATTTTATTCATACTTTATGTTTCCCATATTTTAAAATTATATAAATTTATTTTATACAGAGAATAGCCATTTGACTATGAACCCAGCGGCGAGAGTCATCCAAATGCTGAGGAAAGAGTGACAAAATAGCGTTTGTGGAGCGGCGTAAGACTAAATCAAATGTTTACGAGGCGTGTTTGGATTTCAACACAAAATAATGACATGCATTGAGAAATGGTGTTGGTGACGCATTGTAAGCTTAATAAATGATTTTATCAGGTTTTCTTCCATACTTTGACTCTATTTAAAAAAATTGTTTTCACTATTTTATTAGTATAAATATTCAAATATATTTATTTTAAAAGGTCAAAGATCACAATTTTGAGGTATTTTATTTTATGTTGGAATTATTTTATTTACTAGTATAGATATCTTAAATACATCTATCTAAAAATGTCAAGAGATATTAATTTGGAGCTATTTTATCAACACACTCACATCGCTACATTCCACCCCTTGTTATCATTGTAGAATATCTCTCAACATTAATTAGACATAAATTTTATTACATCTATATTGTTTAATTTACTTTTTACAATAAATTTTGGATGCATCGAAAGTAAGCTTAGTGTCAACTAGTAAATGAATTCTAACTAGCTTACTATCTTGTATATTTAATCTATGCAAAATAGTGTTTACATATACTTACTTTGTGACAACCAAAGTTTTATATTACCTTGATCTCTTTTGATTTTCATTCCCAATATGTACCTTTCTACTCCTAGATCATTCATCTCAAATACACTTGAAAGTTGATCTTTCAACTCACTAATAATACCCTTAATGTTATTGAAAATATGTCATCCACATACTAGGGAACACTCAATAATTAATCATACATATAATTTAAACAAAGTGATTTTATTTTTTTTCTCACAAAACTCAATATTAACATTTAAAGGAATTAAACTTTTGATACCACATTTGGTGTGATTATTTCAAGCAATAAAGAGACTATTTTATCCTACAAACCAAATGTTCTTTCTATTTTTCCCCAAAAGCTTTATGCTATTGCATATAAGTTTCCTCTTCCAAATCTCCATGCAAAAATATTGGACCTTAACATCCATTTGTTGAATTTCAAAATCATAAGAAAAAAATATGTATAAAAATATAATAGAAGATAATTTAGAAATAAGAGACAAAATTCCACTGAAATCCACTCCCTCTCTCTTGGGAGCAGCCATTGGCTATCAATCTATCTCTATACTTTTCCAATGAATCATCTACTCCAAATTTATTTTTGTACACTCACTTATACATCCAATGATATTCTTTCCTTTTACAAAATGAGTAAGATGTCAAGTACCACAAGATTCTAAGTCATCATCTCCTCTACAAGGCTACTTGCCAAGACCAACTAGCTCATATGCAAAAAGAACTTCCTTATAAATATAGGTTCATCATTGAAACTTAACAAATAAAATAAACAATAAAAATTTGGTGGACTATACCTGTCAACTAGATTCTATTTTAATTTTTATCATCTTAACAGAAGATTAAGGGGCTCTTCCTCTCATTCCTCTACATGTTTAACTTCTTTTGTAATCATAGAGTCTTCTTCTTTATAACTTTACCTTTAACCCTTCTTTCTTCTCCATCATCAAATCCATTAAATTATGTTGATCACGATGTGCATCTTCTTGCTATAAATCAAAATACACTATATTCTTCTAAATTCTTTTTGTTATAGCTATACAAGATCAAAAATAATTATAAGATCCCTAAAAATACAAATCTAGAATATACAACTTTCTTGGTTAAAGTATTCCATAGGTTATAACCTATAATTTTCTCAACATATCCAATGAAGATTCTTTTTTTTATTGGATCCAACGTAGAATGATTTTATTTAGGCACATGAATAAAATTGTCATAGCCAAAAACCATAAATATGAAACAATTTTTTTCTTACGTGTTTGAACTTCCTAAGTTTTCAAAACATAATATTTTCAAGGAGATGTATTTATCAAGTAACAGGTGGTAATTACAACTACTATCAAAAAGTATTTGTCCTATACATCACTCAACATGACTTTGTCTCTTTTCATAATTGTTCAATTTATCCTTTCTACAACACCACTATGTTGTGGTGTATATAGAGTTGTCTTTGTCTTAAATAATACTTGCACATTTACAAAACTCATTGAATTCCTTAGAGAAATATTATCCTCCATTTTTTATATCTTTAGTAATTTTATCTTAAATTTTAATTGTTTTCTTACTAAGACTTTAAATTCCTTAAACTTAGTAGAAAAATTAGATTTATCTCTCATAAAGTAAACCCATGCAAATATACAAAAATCACCAATGAAGCTAATGAAATAATGAGATATTCTAATTGAATCATTATCCACAAGACCAAACACATATTTTTGATAATTTATTATTTTATTAATTGCTTCATAAAGGAAATGATAGTTTGTTTTGTTTATCAAACACATAGTGATGAAATAAATCAAAATGCCAATCGAATAGGAGAAACCATCCAACATTTTTTCTTTCAATAGTTTTGAAAATATTTTCACTAATGTGGCCCAATGTATGGTACCACAACACACATGTATTTTCAACCTTATTATTCACATAGGTGGATTTACAGATAGTAGTGGCATCAACCCTAAACAAAGTTCCCATATTTGTTCTATTCACTACCACCAAGATTCCTTTCTCCAATCTACCACCATGCTTTGTTAAATGTTACATGCATTGCTAAATCATTCAATTTTTTTTGTAAAATATGAGTGGGAAAATCATAGATGCAAACAAGATAAAATGCAATTGAAATCAAAATCTAAACTAAGATCATGAAGATTAATCTAGATTTAATCCTACACTTATGAAATGAACAATTAAGATTTCTAAATTCAAGAACATGTGAATGTAATACATAAACTAATGAATTCAACAACAAAATAATTACCCATCTTGCATCAAAGTCTATTCACCCAATGTTGGATTGCTTGTATCACTACGAAGCCTCCATAATTCATGAGCAAAGCTTTAATGGGATATCTTGGTTGGTTGAGCAAAGAAATGTTGAAGCTCTAATGGTGGTTGTGAATGATGGCAATACTTCATTGTGCAAATGATGTTGACTTTTCAATCCTTTTTTGTGAGGAAAGATATTTGTTATATAAATGTGAGCATCTTTTAAATCTGCAAATATTATTCCATCTCAAACAAGGGTTAGTATTTCACAAATCCATCAAAATGCTCCTATGAAATACCTTGTAAATGCTTCCAAATGCAATTCAAATGACAATAGAAAAATAAAAGCATTATGAAAACAATAACAAGTTACCTATTCCATAGTGGATTGGTGTCTCATGTGCAAGTGACCCTTTCCCAATCCTTGATCAAAGCTTAAGATGATGCAAATGCAAATAAGATGAAGAGAAAGATGAGTTCTGAAATCAAGAGAGTGACCTTGCCTAAGAGTTGTGGATGGATGAATGAGGATTAAGGCCTTCTTTTATAGATTTTCTTGATGAGAGATTGGACAATCAAAAGGATATGAAATTGTAGGTCAAAAGGAAAAAGTATACAAGCTGAAAAAGGTTTTCTATGGACTCAAGAAAGCTCCTAGAGCATGGTATAGTCAAATTGATTCTTATTTAATTAATAATGGTTTTAGTAGGTGCAGTAGTGAGCCTAGTTTATGTATCAAGATGGTTGAAGAAGGTAAAATTTTGATAGTTTGTCTTTATGTAGATGATTTGATCTTCATGGGAGACCTTTCTATATGTTCCTTTAAGACAACTATAATGAAAGAGTTTGAGATGACTAATCTTGGTCTCATGAAATATTTTTTGGGAATAGAAGTTGAGCAATCAACAGATGGTATTTTTATTTCTCAGTCAAAGTATGCAAATGATGTATTGAAAAGATTTAATATGGTGAATTGCAAACCATCCCCTACACCAGTTGTCATAGGACTAAAGTTATGTAAAGAAGATGATGGTTCATTAGTTGATCCTAGATTGTTTAAAAGGATAGTTGGTAGTCTCATGTATTTGACTGCCACAAGATCTGACATCATGTAAGGTGTGAGTCATATCTCAAGGTTCATGGAGTCTCCAAAAGACTCTCATTGGCAAGATGGAAAAAGGATACTGAGGTACATATGTGGAATAAATAACTATAGAATTTTATATTTAGCTATAGATGACTTCAAACTCATTGGATACATGGATAGCAATTGTGTTGGTAGCATAGATAATAGAAAACCTACTTTTGGTTATTTCTTTCATTTTGGATCACAGGTTGTATCGTGGGCTTCAAAGAAACAACTCATCGTCACTTTTTCTTCAGCAGAAGTAGAGTATGTGGCAGCCACAGCAGCAACATGTCAAGTTGTATGGATGAGAAAAATGTTAGCTGAGTTGATGCATAAACAAGATGAAGCATCAAAGATTCACTATAATAATAACTCAACCATTACATTGTCTAAAAATCATATATTTTTATAAAAGAAGAAATCATATAGACACTAGATACCATTTTCTAAGACAACTAGTGAATAACAAAGAAATAAGTTTAATTTTTTGTAGATTAGAAGATCAATTTGTTGATATTCTCACTGAACCATTGGCAAAAGATGCATTTGAATATTTGAGAAGTTGTTTAGTTGTTTGTGCTAATAATGAATGCTCCAAAAAAAAATGTACTAGTGCGGATGCGCGCCAGAAATTTTGAGCATAATTTTGGAAATGAAGGTAGATGAACCAAAACTTTTCAGACTAAAGGTAGATGCACTTGAAAATTTTGAACAGTTTGATGCACTAGAACTTTGGATATGTTGAAACTGTGGATGTGCAAAGACTTTTTGAGATGTATGTTGGGAATGAAGGTGGATGCTTTGGAAGTTTTTGAGCAGAATGTTAGCTAGTTGAGATTAAGGGGGAGTGTTAGAAATATGTAATCTCAACTAATTATTATGCTAATTCCCTCTAGCTAAGTCTATGTATGTACATTTAAGGTAACTTTATGGAAAAAAAATTGGAGAATATTTCGGGAGATTTGTTATGATTATGCATTAACTCCCTATTTACTCCCACACAGTTTGTGGGTAGTAAAAATAGTAATATTTTATTCTTTTTTTTTGTCCACTGTAGCTTTTTACTTTTATTACTATTTTTGTTGTCAGTTTGCAACATGCAAGAATCAGAAAGAGAGTAACAAAGCTTTGCAACAAGAATGAACATGGTGTAAGGAAGAAGACAAATTAACAAACCTCTACTATAATTTTCAAGCTGAAATATAAATCTGTTTATGTCTATTTTCTGCTATTTAAATATGTGTGTTATGAGCAGCCTTTAAATGCTTTGCATTTGTTCCTTTTACTATGGTATGCATGTTTTGTTTGCATCTTTGTTTTCATATTAAATCCTCTACCCTTTGCCCCACAATAGCTACAATGCAAGTGTCTCAGAAATGGAGCGGATTGAGAAAATAAACTAGCAAAATTATGATTATTGCACCATGAAATCTACAAATCGCACTAAATGCGAGAAGGCATGTAAGGAAGATTGTCAATTCAAGCTTCTTATTCATAATAATAACCTACAACAATGTTGGAAGAAATAAACGCCTCTTCTAGGAGGCCGAGCAAATGATTCTAGTAGCCTTTATAAAAGTCTACAAGGTCGTACATGTTCCTCCCATGCCGCCAAAGAAAAAAAAGGAAGAGAAGGGGAAGGCTCTTAGCGCTATTGGGATAAGCCTTGGTTGTTTGTCCTTTCTCTTTGCAACAATTTTTTCATTAATTTGGTTGTATACTTTCAGACCTAAGCTGAAAGCCTTGCAAGAGCATCAAAAGTTTGAACCTTTGCAGGTGGGAGCATTTACTTTCCAAGCAATAGAGACTGCAACTAGAGGATTCAAGCATGAAATAGGAAGGGGCGCCTTTGGGAAGGTCTACAAGGGGGTCTTATATGATGGAAGAGAAATTGCTACGAAGAAGCTTGAAGTTGTGCTCAACGAGGGTCTAAGAAATGGGGAAAAGGAGTTCAGAATAGAGATGGGTATTATCAGTGGAAGCCATCATAAAAATCTGGTTAAAATCTATGGCTTCTTCCATGAGGGCTCCCATAGGCTTCTAGTGTATGACTACATGCCCGATGGATCTCTAGATACTATTTTTCTTATGAGTAGGAAAGATTTTGATTGGGAGCTGCATGTTCAAATTGCTAAGGGAATTGCAAGAGGAATCCTCTACTTGCATGAGCAGTGCACAACCCCGATTCTCCATTGTGATATAAAACCACAAAATATTTTGCTGGATCAAAATTATGTTGCTAAGATAGCTAACTTTGGAATTCAAAATTGGTGGGTGTAGAACAAATGAGGACCTTTACTATGGCCCGCGGCACCATCGGTTACATTGCTCCTGAGTGGTAAAAGAGTATGCCAGTTACAATTAAAGTAGACGTGTATAGCTTTGTGGTGGTACTCTTGGAAATTATTTGATGCAGGAAAATGTTTGAATTGCATGTTCTAGAAAATGAAATGGTTTTATCAGATTGGGTATATAATTTTTTCAAATATGGGAGACTTGTAAAGTTGGTGGAGCAACAAGAATGCGGAGGAATTGATGAAACCCAATTGGAAAGAATGGTGCTAGTGGGGCTTTAGTGCATTCAAGAAGATCCCTCTCTGAGGCCAACAATGAAAAACGTAATTCACATGCTTGAAGGGACTATTGAAATTAGAGTGCCACCTGGGCCATCATCTTCTTTTCATAAAATTAATACCCTTTAGTCTAATAATTTTTTCTTGAGTTTGAGATTTAAACTGTTAAAATATTTTAATATTTTCATTGAGCTCAACGTTGAGCTTAATAAAGTTTTTTCCAGAAGTTTTAATGCCATAGATGGCATAAAGAGTCAGCCAAAGGTAGTTTGCTAGGTGGTTGAAGCTTGTGCTGGTAATCTATTGTAGGAATGGTGGAATTGTTGACAACATGCAAAGGATTAATATGAGAGATTTATACATATTACTAAGCTTTATAGATGTTATTGAGGCATTTAGCTTTTGAAATTTACTAAATAATGAATTCTATGAGAGATTTATACATATTACTAAGCTTTATAGATGTTATTGAGGCATTTAGCTTTTGAAATTTACTAAATAATGAATTCTTTGTATAAATTTAACTACAATATAATTTTGATTTTTTTTTAATAACTATTCATTATTTTTTCTTTTTAACATATTAAAGTATTGTCAGTAGTCAGTGTTTTATTGGATTTAAAATGCTTTGTAAATCTTGCTATTTAATTAATATACTCCATAAAAACTAAAACAAAGAATTAAATAAAATCATATTTCCCAAACTTTATTAAACATGTAAATTTATTTTAAAGAACATAATTTAAATCTACTAGTTTATGGAGGAAGTCATACTGCCAGGAGCAAGACTAATTATATTTATAAAATTTGTATTTACCATACTTCATGATTATATAAGCATTTGATTACAGACCTAGTGTAAGGAAAGAGACGTCCAAACGCTCAGGTAGTAGAGACAAAATGTTCCTTGTGGGGTGGTGTAAGACTACTTCAAATGATTTTACCAAGCAAGTTTGAATTTAATCCAAAATAATGGCATGAATTGAGAAAAGGTGTTCCTGTGGTATTGTAAGACTAATTTAAATAATTTTATTCTACATAATTTTCAGGTGCATGTGCAAGAATAGTAAGGACACTGTATAGTAGAGTGGGGATTAGAAAAACTAAATTATATCAATTTTATAGTCGATCCATATATATTTGGGGTTTATATAGGTGCATAGGTCTGGAATTTGATGGTCAATGTGGCTTTTTTTAAATTTTGTATACCCATAAATATGACACTTCAAATTATTATTAAACTTGTAAAAAATCATTATATATATATAAGTTAGAATGAAAAATGGAATAATTCTTTCTAATTTCAGTTCTCATTGCTTTACATTAAACATAATTCTTTCTAATTTTTTAAATATTTTTAACAATAAATTAAAATTTTGACATTTTTAAATAATTATCCTTGCTTTATATTAATATATATGATTTATAATATTTATTATAAAAATATATATTAATTCAAAATCTTTTAAAAATAAAATATAATTATTTTTTAACTTTTTGAATATTTTAAGAAGATTTATTTTTTATATGAATTTATAAACTTTTATTTTAAAATTTTTACATTTATTTCTAATTATAATATTTTTAATTTTATATGTTTTTTAAATATATAGGATATCCATATGAATAATAACAAGAATTTTCACTTTTTTTTCAACACATTTATTTTACAACATTTTTTTTACAGGTGAGCATGTTTTAATTTGGCTTTTACAAATAATTTTTGTTTTCAGATAGATGAATTTAAGGATTATATAACAAAATTTAAACAACATTCTTTTTACAAGTGATTCGTAGCTTTGACTTTTTTCAAGATAATAGAACATTTGAGCTTTATTGATGAACAGGTTGAAATTTAATTTGACTTTTTAATAATCTATGTTTTTAGATGGATGAATTTAAGGATTAAACTATTTTTTAATTTTATATATTTTAAAAAATAGCCAAATTAACTGTGTTACATTAAAAATAAAAATTTATATGAAAAAAATTATGTTTAATATGTATGATTAATAAAATCAATAAGGTATCCATCAAATTCATCGTTATTAATTTATCCATGGAAAATTCAAGGGCATCAGATTGCTCATGGCAATGAATTTTCTCATGGTGAATTTTCAATCAATGAATTGCTAGCAGTGAATTTTGGTAGAGCCAATCAATAATGTTTTAATATAAAAGATTTTATAGAAAATAAATTAAATATTTTTTTAACAGTTTAAATTTTTCATGAAATGTTAAGTAACAAACATTTAAATAAACAAACCGTCACAAAATTTTCAAACACAGATAGAGTGGACGTCAAATTCCAATGTTGTTTACACAGATCAAATGAGACAACCAAACATTATTTAAAATTGTGTTTAACATGGGTCAAATGAAACAACCAAACATTATTTAAAACTTTGTTTAACATATAGTCAATACACGTTTAGCCTTCGAAACTCATTGGCACTTAAAAAACTAGTCAGTTGTTTGAGTTAAACGGAAGTTTCTCTTGAAAAAGAAAGCGCCCAAGTATCAGTTCAAAATATTTATTTTTATTTAAGAATTTTTTTTGAAAATACATTAATTTCTATTTTAATTTTTATCATCTTAACAGAAGATTAAGTGGCTCTTCCTCTCATTCCTCTACATGTTTAACTTCTTTTGTAATCATAGAGTCTTCTTCTTTATAACTTTACCTTTAACCCTTTTTTCTTCTCCATCATCAAATCCATTAAATTATGTTGATCACGATGTGCATCTTCTTGCTATAAATCAAAATATACTATATTCTTCTAAATTCCTTCTATTATAGCTATACAAGATCAAATATAATTATAAGATCCCTAAAAATACAACTCTAGAATATACAACTTTCTTAGTTAAAGGATTCCATAGGTTATAACCTATAATTTTCTCAGCATATCCAATGAAGATTCTTTTTTTTATTGGATCCAACATAGAATGATTTTATATAGGCACAGGAATAAAATTGTCATAGCCAAAAACCTTAAATATGAAACAATTTTTTTCTTACGTGTTTGAACTTCATAAGTTTTCAAAACATAATATTTTCAAGGAGATGTATTTATCAAGTAACAAGTGGTAATTACAACTACTATCAAAATGTATTTGTCCTATACATCACTCAACATGACTTTGTCTCTTTTCATAATTGTTCAATTTATCCTTTCTACAACACCACTATGTTGTGGTGTATATAGAGTTGTCTTTGTCTTAAATAATACTTGCACATTTACAAAACTCATTGAATTCCTTAGAGAAATATTATCCTCCATTTTTTATATCTTTAGTAATTTTATCTTAAATTTTAATTGTTTTCTTACTAAGACTTTAAATTCATAAAACTTAGTAGAAACATTAGATTTATCTCTCATAATGTAAACCCATGCAAATATACAAAAATCACCAAGGAAGCTAATGAAATAATGAAATATTCTAATTGAATAATTATCCACAAGACTAAACACATATTTTTGATAATTTATTATTTTATTAATTGCTTCATAAAGGAAATGTTAGTTTTTTTTGTTTATCAAACACATAGTGATCACATAAATCAAAATGCTCATCGAATAGGAGAAACCATCCAACTTTTTTACTTCCAATAGTTTTGAAAATATTTTCACTAATGTGGCCCAATGTATGGTACCACAACACACATGTATTTTCAACCTTATTATTCACATAGGTGGATTTACAGATAGTAGTGGCATCAACCCTAAACAAAGTTCCCATATTTCTTCTATTCACTACCACCAAGATTCCTTTCTCCAATCTAACACCATGCTTTGTTAAATGTTACATGCATTGCTAAATCTTTCAAATTTTTTTAAAAAATGTCAGTGGGAAAATAATAGATGCAAACAAGATAAAATGCAATTGAAATCAAAATCTAAACTAAGATAATGAAGATTAATCTAGATTTAATCCTACACTTATGAAATGAACAATTAAGATTTCTAAATTCAAGAACATGTGAATGTAATACATAAACTAGTGAATTCAACAACAAAATCATTACCCATCTTGCATCAAAGTCTATTCAACCGATGTTTGATTGCTTGTATCACTACGAAGCCTCCATAATTCATGAGAAAAGCTTTAATGGGATATCTTGGTTGGTTGATCAAAGAAATGTTGAAGCTCTAATGGTGGTTGTGAATGTTGGCAATACTTCATTGTGCAAATGATGTTGACTTTTCAATCCTTTTTTTTGAGGAAAGATATTTGTTATATAAATGTGAGCATCTTTTAAATCTACAAATATTATTCCATCTCAAACATGGGTTAGTATTTCACAAATCCATCAAAATGCTCCTATGAAATACCTTGCAAATGCTTCCAAATGCAATTCAAATGACAATAGAAAACTAAAAGCATTATGAAAATAATAACAAGTTACCTATTCCATAGTGGATTGGTGTCACATGTGCAAGTGACCCTTTCCCAATCCTTGATCAAAGATTAAGATGATGCAAATGCAAATAGGATGAAGAGCAAGATGAGTTCTCAAATCAAGAGAGTAACCTTGCCTAAGAGTTTGAGATGACTGATCTTGGTCTCATGAAATATTTTTTGGGAATAGAAGTTAAGCAAACAACAGATGGTATTTTTATTTCTCAGTCAAAGTATGCAAATGATGTATTGAAAAGATTTAATATGGTGAATTGCAAACCATCCCCTACACCAGTTGTCATAGGATTAAAGTTAAGTAAAGAAGATGATGGTTCATTAGTTGATCCTAGATTGTTTAAAAGGATAGTTGATAGTCTCATGTATTTGACTGCCACAAGATCTGACATCATGTAAGGTGTGAGTCATATCTCAAGGTTCATGGAGTCTCCAAAAGACTCTCATTGGCAAGATGGAAAAAGGATACTGAGGTACATATGTGGAATAAAGAACTATAGAATTTTATATTCAGCTATAGATGACTTCAAACTCATTGGATACATGGATAGCAATTGTGTTGGTAGCATAGATAATAGAAAACCTACTTTTGGTTATTCCTTTCATTTTGGATCACAAGTTTTATCGCGGGCTTCAAAGAAACAACTCGTCGTCACTCTTTCTTCAGCAGAAGTAGAGTATGTGGCAGCCACAACAACAACATGTCAAGTTGTATGGATGAGAAAAATGTTAGCTGAGTTGATGCATAAACAAGATGAAGCATCAAAGATTTACTATAATAATAACTCAACCATTACATTGTCTAAAAATCATATATTTTTATAAAAGAAGAAATCATATAGACACTAGATACCATTTTCTAAGACAGCTAGTGAATAACAAAGAAATAAGTTTAATTTTTTGTAGATTAGAAGATCAATTTGTTGATATTCTCACTGAACCATTGGCAAAAGATGCATTTGAATAATTGAGAAGTTGTTTAGTTGTTTGTGCTAATGATGAATGCTCCAAACAAAAATTGTACTAGTTCGGATGCGCTAGAAATTTTGAGCATAATTTTGGAAATGAAGGTAGATGAACCAAAACTTTTCAAACTAAAGGTAGATGCACTGGAAAATTTTGAACACTTTGATGCACTAGAACTTTGGATGTGTCGGAACTGTGGATGTGCCAAAACTTTCTGAGATGTATGTTGGGAATGAAAGTAGATGCTTTGGAAGTTTTTGAGCAGAATGTCAGCTAGTTGAGATTAATGGGGAGTGTTAGAAATATGTAATCTCAACTAATTATTATGCTAATTCGCTCTAGCTAAGTCTATGAATCTGCATTTAAGGTAACTTTATGGAAAAACTTTTTGGAGAATATTTCGGGAGATTCGTTATGATTATGCATTAACTCCCTATTTACTCCCACACGGTTTGTGGGTAGTAAAAATAGTAATATTTTATTCTTTTCTTGTCCACTATAGCTTTTTAATTTTATTACTATTTTTGTTGTCATTTTGCAACATGCAAGAAGCAGAAAGAGAGTAACAAAGCTTTGCAACAAGAATGAACATGGTGTAAGGAAGAAGACAGATTAAAAAATCTCTACTATAATTTTCAACCTGAAATATAAATATGATTATGTCTATTATCTGCTATTTAAATATGTGTGTTATGAGCAGCATTTAAATGCTTTGCATTTTTTCCTTTTACTGTGGTATGCATGTTTTGTTTGCTTCTCTATTTTCATATTAAATCCTCTACCCTTTTCCCCACAATAGCTACAATGCAAGTGTCTCAGAAATGGAGCGGATTGAGAAAATAAACTAGCAAAATTATGATTATGGCACCATGAAATCTACAAATCGCACTAAATGCGAGAAGGCATGTAAGGAAGATTGTCAATGCAAGCTTCTTATTCATAATAATAACCTACAACAATGTTGGAAGAAATAAACACCTCTTCTAGGAGGCCGAGCAGATGATTCCAGTAGCCTATATAAAAGTCTACAAGGTCGTACATGTTCCTCCCATGCCAACCTTGTTTCCTTCCCTACCGCCAAAGAAAAGAAAGGAAGAGAAGGGGAAGGCGCTTACCGCTATTGGGATAAGCCTTTGTTGTTTGTCCTTTCTCTTTGCAACAATTTTTTCATTAATTTGGTTGTATACTTTCAGACCTACACTGAAAGCCTTGCAAGAGCATCAAAAGTTTGAACCTTTGCAGGTGGGAGCATTTACTTTCCAAGCAATAGAGACTACAACTAGAGGATTCAAGCATGAAATAGGAAGGGGCACCTTTGGGAAGGTCTACAAGGGGGTCTTATATGATGGAAGAGAAATTGCTACGAAGAAGCTTGAAGTTGTGCTCAACGAGGGTCTGAGAAATGGGGAAAAGGAGTTCATAATAGAGATGGGTATTATCAGTGGAAGCCATCATAAAAATCTGGTTAAAATCTATGGCTTCTTCCATGAGGGCTCCCATAGGCTTCTAGTGTATGACTACATGCCCGATGGATCTCTAGATACTATTTTTCTTATGAGTAGAAAAGATTTTGATTGGGAGCTGCGTGTTCAAATTGCTAAGGGAATTGCAAGAGGAATCCTCTACTTGCATGAGCAGTGCACAACCCCGATTCTCCATTGTGATATAAAACCACAAAACATTTTGCTGGATCAAAATTATGTTGCTAAGATAGCTGACTTTGGAATTCAAAATTGATGGGTGTAGAACAAATGAGGACCTTTACTATGGCCCACGACACCATCATTCACATTGCTCCTGAGTGGTAGAAGAGTATGGCAGTTACAGTTAAAGTAGACGTGTATAGCTTTTTGGTGGTACTCTTGGAAATTATTTGATGTAGGAAAATGTTTGAATTGCATGTTCCAGAAAATGAAATGGTTTTATCAGATTGGGTATATAATTTTTTCAAATATGGGAGACTTGTAAAGTTGGTGGAGCAACAAGAATGCAGAGGAATTGATGAAACCCAATTGGAAAGAATGGTGCTGGTGGGGCTTTGGTGCATTCAAGAAGATCCCTCTCTGAGGCCAATAATGAAAAACGTAATTCACATGCTTGAAGGGACTATTGAAATTAGAGTGCCACCTGGGCCATCATCTTCTTTTCATAAAATTAAAACCCTTTAGTATAATAATTTTTTCTCGAGTTCGAGATTTAAACTGTACAAACATTTTAATATTTTCATTGAGCTCAAGGTTGAGCTTAATAAAGTTTTTTCCATAGGTTTCAATGCCATAGATTGCATAAAGAGTCAGCCGAAGGTAGTTTGCTAGGTGGTTGTAGCTTGTGCTGGTAATCTATTGTAGGAATGATAGAATTGTTGACGACATGCAAAGGGTTAATATGAGAGATTTATACATATTACTAAGCTTTATAGATGTTATTGAGGCATTTAGCTTTTGAAATTCACTAAATAATGAATTCTTTGTATAAATTTAACTACAATATAATTTTGATTTTTTTTTTATAACTATTCATTATTTTTTCTTTTTAACATATTAAAGTATTGTCAGTAGTCAGTGTTTTATTGGATTTAAAATTATTTGTAAATCTTGCTATTTAATTAATATACTCCATAAAAACTAAAACAAAGAATTAAATAAAATCATATTTCCCAAACTTTATTAAAAATGTAAATTTATTTTAAAGAACATTATTTAAATCTACTAGTTTATGGAGGAGGTCATACTGCCAGGAGCAAGACTAATTATATTTATAAAATTTGTATTTACCATACTTCATGATTATATAGGCATTTGATTACAGACCTACTGTAAGGAAAGAGACATCCAAACGCTCAAGTAGCAGAGACAAAATGTTCCTTGTGGGGTGGTGTAAGACTACTTCAAATGATTTTACCAGGCAAGTTTGAATTTAATCCAAAACAATGGCATGAATTGATAAAAGGTGTTCGTGTGGTATTGTAAGACTAATTTAAATAATTTTATTCTACATAATTTTTAGGTTCATGTGCAAGAATAGTAAGGACACTATATAGTAGAGTGGGGATTAGAAAAACTAAATTATATCAATTTTATAGTCGATCCATATATATTTGGGGTTTATATAGGTGCATAGGTTTGGAATTTGATGGTCAATATGGCTTTTTTTTAATTTTGTATACCCATAAATATGACACTTCAAATTATTATTAAACTTGTAAAAAATCATTAGATATATATAAGTTTAGAATCAAAGATGGAATAATTCTTTCTAATTTAAGTTCTCATTGCTTTACATTAAACATAATTCTTTGTAATTTTTTAAATATTTTTAACAATAAATTAAAATTTTGACATTTTTAAATAATTATCCTTGCTTTATATTAATATATATGATTTATAATATTTATTATAAAAATATATATTAATTCAAAATCTTTTCAAAATAAAATATAATTATTTTTTAACTTTTTGAATATTTTAAGAAGATTTATTTTTTTATATGAATTTATAAACTTTTAATTCAAAAATTTTACATTTATTTCTAATTATAATATTTTTAATTTTATATGTTTTTTAAATATATAGGATATCCATATGAATAATAACAAGAATTTTCACTTTTTTTTCAACACATTTATTTTACAACAATTTTTTTTACAGGTGAGCATGTTTTAATTTGGCTTTTACAAATAATTTTTGTTTTTAGATAGATAAATTTAAGGATTATATAACAAAATTTCAACAACATTCTTTTTACAAGTGATTCGTAGCTTTGACTTTTTTAAGATAATAGAACATTTGAGCTTTATTGATGAACAGGTTGAAATTTAATTTGACTTTTAAATAATTTATGTTTTTAGATGGATGAATTTAAGGATTAAACTATTTTTTAATTTTATATATTTTAAAAATTACCCAAATTAACTGTGTTACATTAAAAATAAAAATTTATATGAAAAAAATTATGTTTAATATGTATGATTAATAAAATCAATAAGGTATCCAGCAAATTCATTGTTATTAATTTATCCATGGAAAATTCAAGGGCATCAAATTGCTCGTGGCAATAAATTGCTAGCAGTGAATTTTGGTGGAGCCAATCAATAATGTTTTAATATAAAAGATTTTATAGAAAATAAATTAAATATTTTTTTAACAGTTTAAAATTTTCATGAAATGTCAAGTAACAAACATTTAAATGAATAAACCGTCACAAAATTTTCAAACACAGATAGAGTGGACGTCAAATTCCAAGGTTGTTTACATGGGTCAAATGAAACAACCAAACATTATTTAAAACTTTGTTTAACATATAGTCAATACACGTTTAGCCTTCGAAACTCGTTGGCATTTAAAAACTAGTCAGTTGTTTGAGTTAAACGGAAGTTTCTCTTGAAAAAGAAAGTGCCCAAGTATCAGTTCAAAATATTTATTTTTATTTAAGAGAAACTTTCAAAAATATATTAAAAATAACAATACAAAACAGTGAAAATTCATCGAAAATGTCAAGCTACCACGACCAAGACTAATTTTATTCATACTTTATGTTTCCCATATTTTAAAATTATATAAATTTATTTTATACAGAGAATAGCCATTTGACTATGAACCCAGCGGCGAGAGTCGTCCAAATGCTGAGGAAAGAGTGACAAAATAGCGTTTGTGGAGCGGTGTAAGACTAAATCAAATGTTTACGAGGCGTGTTTGGATTTCAACACAAAATAATGACATGCATTGAGAAATGGTGTTGGTGAGGCATTGTAAGCTTAATAAATGATTTTATCAGGTTTTCCTCCATACTTTGACTCTATTTAAAAAAAATGTTTTCACTATTTTATTAGTATAAATATTCAAATATATTTATTTTAAAAGGTCAAAGATCACAATTTTGAGGTATTTTATTTTATGTTGGAATTATTTTATTTACTAGTATAGATATCTTAAATACATCTATCTAAAAATGTCAAGAGATATTAATTTGGAGCTCTTTTATCAACAAACTCACATCACTACATTCCACCTCTTGTTATCATTGTAGAATCTCTCTCAACATTAATTAGACATAAATTTTATTACATCTATATTGTTTAATTTACTTTTTACAATAAATTTTGGATGCATCGAAAGTAAGCTTAGTGTCAACTAGTAAATGAATTCTAACTAGCTTACTATCTTGTATATTTAATCTATGCAAAATAGTGTTTACATATCCTTACTTTGTGACAACCAAAGTTTTATATTACCTTGATCTCTTTTGATTTTCATTCCCAATATGTACCTTTCTACTCCTAGATCATTCATCTCAAATACACTTGAAAGTTGATTTTTCAACTCACTAATCATACCCTTAATGTTATTGAAAATATGTCATCCACATACTAGGGAACACTCAATAATTAATCATACATATAATTTAAACAAAGTGATTTTTTTTTTTTTCTCACAAAACTCAATTTTAACATTTAAAGGAATTAAACTTTTGATACCACATTTGGTGTGATTATTTCAAGCAATAAAGAGACTATTTTATCCTACAAACCAAATGTTCTTTCTATTTTTCCCCAAAAGCTTTATGCTATTGCATATAAGTTTCCTCTTCCAAATCTCCATGCAAAAATATAGGACCTTAACATCCATTTGTTGAATTTCAAAATCATAAGAAAAAAATATGGATAAAAATATAATAGAAGATAATTTAGAAATAAGAGAGAAAATTCCACTGAAATCAACTCCCTCTCTCTTGGGGGCAGCCCTTGGCTATCAATCTATCTCTATACTTTTCCAATGAATCATCTACTCCAAATTTATTTTTGTACACTCACTTATACATCCAATGATATTCTTTCCTTTTACAAAATGAGTAAGATGTCAAGTACCACAAGATTCTAGGTCATCATCTCCTCTACAAGGCTACTTGCCAAGACCAACTAGCTCATATGCAAAAAGAACTTCCTTATAAATATTGGTTCATCATTGATACTTAACAAATAAAATACACAATAAAAATTTGGTGGACTATACCTGTCAACTAGATTCTATTTTAATTTTTTATCATCTTACTAGAAGATTAAGGGGATCTTCCTCTCATTCCTCTACATGTTTAACTTCTTTTTTAATCATAGAGTCTTCTTCTTTATAACTTTACCTTTAACCCTTTTTTCTTCTCCATCATCAAATCCATTAAATTATGTTGATCACGATGTGCATCTTCTTGCTATAAATCAAAATACACTATATTCTTCTAAATTCCTTTTGTTATAGTTATACAAGATTAAAAATAATTATAAGATCCCTAAAAATACAACTCTAGAATATACAACTTTCTTGGTTAAAGGATTCCATAGGTTATAACCTATAATTTTCTCAGCATATCCAATGAAGATTATTTTTCTTATTGGATCCAACGTAGAATGATTTTATTTAAGCACAGGAATAAAATTGTCATAGCCAAAAACCTTAAATATGAAACAATTTTTTTCTTACATGTTTGAACTTCATAAGTTTTCAAAACATAATATTTTCAAGGAGATGTATTTATCAAGTAACAAGTCATAATTACAACTACTATCAAAAAGTATTTGTCCTATACATCACTCAGCATGACTTTGTCTCTTTTCATAATTGTTCAATTTATCCTTTCTACAACACCACTATGTTGTGGTGTATATAGAGTTGTCTTTGTCTTAAATAATACTTGCACATTTACAAAACTCATTGAATTCCTTAGAGAAATATTATCCTCCATTTTTTATATCTTTAGTAATTTTATCTTAAATTTTAATTGTTTTCTTACTAAGACTTTAAATTCCTTAAACTTAGTAGAAAAATTAGATTTATCTCTCATAAAGTAAACCCATGCAAATATACAAAAATCACCAATGAAGCTAATGAAATAATGAGATATTCTAATTGAATCATTATCTACAAGACCAAACACATATTTTTGATAATTTATTATTTTATTAATTGCTTCATAAAGGAAATGATAGTTTGTGTTGTTTATCAAACACATAGTGATCACATAAATCAAAATGCTCATCGAATAGGAGAAACCATCCAACATTTTTTGTTACAATAGTTTTGAAAATATTTTCACTA
The DNA here is from genome assembly GCA_007258455.2 of Sequoia sempervirens. Taxonomy (NCBI): domain Eukaryota; kingdom Viridiplantae; phylum Streptophyta; class Pinopsida; order Cupressales; family Cupressaceae; genus Sequoia; species Sequoia sempervirens. The sequence continues at coordinate 37,693 of VDFB02093504.1, forward strand.
ATGTGGCCCAATGTATGGTACCACAACACACATGTATTTTCAACCTTATTATTCACATAGGTGGATTTATAGATAGTAATGGCATCAACCCTAAACAAAGTTCCCATATTTGTTCTATTCACTACCACCAAGATTCCTTTCTCCAATCTAACACCATGCTTTGTTAAATGTTACATGCATTGCTAAATCTTTCAAATTTTTTTTTAAAATGTGAGTGGGAAAATCATAGATGCAAACAAGAGAAAATGCAATTGAAATCAAAATCTAAACTAAGATCATGAAGATTAATCTAGATTTAATCCTACACTTATGAAATGAACAATTAAGATTTCTAAATTCAAGAACATGTGAATGTAATACATAAACTAGTGAATTCAACAACAAAATCATTACCCATCTTGCATCAAAGTCTATTCAACCGATGTTGGATTGCTTGTATCACTACGAAGCCTCCATAATTCATGAGCAAAGCTTTAATGTGATATCTTGGTTGGTTGATCAAAGAAATGTTGAAGCTCTAATGGTGGTTGTGAATGTTGGCAATACTTCATTGTGCAAATGATGTTGACTTTTCAATCCTTTTTTTGTGAGGAAAGATATTTGTTATATAAATGTGAGCATCTTTTAAATCTGCAAATATTATTCCATCTCAAACATGGGTTAGTATTTCACAAATCCATCAAAATTCTCCTATGAAATACCTTGCAAATGCTTCCAAATGCAATTCAAATGACAATAGAAAACTAAAAGCATCATGAAAACAAGAACAAGTTACCTATTCCATAGTGGATTGGTGTCACATGTGCAAGTGACCCTTTCCCAATCCTTGATCAAAGGTTAAGATGATGCAAATGCAAATAGGATGAAGAGCAAGATGAGTTCTCAAATCAAGAGAGTAACCTTGCCTAAGAGTTGTGGATGGATGAATGAGGATTAAGGCCTTCTTCTATAGATTTTATTGATGAGAGATTGGAAAATCAAAAGGATATGAAATTGTAGGTCAAAAACACAAAGTATACAAGCCGAAAATGGTTTTCTATGGACTCAAGAAAGCTCCTAGAGCATGGTATAGTCAAATTGATTCTTATTTAATTAATAATGGTTTTAGTAGGTGCAGCAGTGAGCCTAGTTTATGTATCAAGATGGTTGAAGAAGGTAAAATTTTGATAGTTTGTCTTTATGTAAATGATTTGATCTTCATGGGAGACCTTTATATAAGTTCCTTTATCTTGACAACTATAATGAAAGAGTTTGAGATGACTGATCTTGGTCTCATGAAATATTTTTTGGGAATAGAAGTTAAGCAATCAATAGATGGTATATTTATTTCTCAGTCAAAGTATGCAAATAATGTATTGAAAAGATTTAATATGGTGAATTGCAAACCATTCTTTACATAAGTTGTCATAGGACTAAAGTTAAGTAAAGAAGATGATGGTTCATTAGTTGATCCTAGATTGTTTAAAAGGATAGTTGGTAGTCTCATGTATTTGACTGCCACAAGATCTGACATCATGTAAGGTGTGAGTCATATCTCAAGGTTCATGGAGTCTCCAAAAGACTCTCATTGGAAAAATGGAAAAAGGATATTGAGGTACATATGTGGAATAAAGAACTATAGAATTTGATATTCAGCTATAGATGACTTCAAACTCATTGGATACATGGATAGCAATTGTGTTGGTAGCATAGATAATAGAAAACCTACTTTTGGTTATTCCTTTCATTTTGGATCACAAGTTGTATCGCGGGCTTCAAAGAAACAACTCATCGTCACTCTTTCTTCAGCAGAAGTAGAGTATGTGGCAGCCACAACAGCAACATGTCAAGTTGTATGGATGAGAAAAATGTTAGCTGAGTTGATGCATAAACAAGATGAAGCATCAAAGATTTACTATAATAATAACTCAACCATTACATTGTCTAAAAATCATATATTTTTATAAAAGAAGAAATCATATAGACACTAGATACCATTTTCTAAGACAGCTAGTGAATAACAAAGAAATAAGTTTAATTTTTTGTAGATTAGAAGATCAATTTGTTGATATTCTCACTGAACCATTGGCAAAAGATGCATTTGAATATTTGAGAAGTTGTTTAGTTGTTTGTGCTAATGATGAATGCTCCAAAAAAAATTGTACTAGTGTGGATGCGCCAAAAATTTTGAGCATAATTTTGGAAATGAAGGTAGATGAACCAAAACTTTTCAAACTAAAGGTAGATGCGCTGGAAAATTTTGAATAGTTTGATGCACTAGAACTTTGGATGTGTCAGAACTATGGATGTGCCAAAACTTTTTGAGATGTATGATGGGAATGAAGGTGGATGCTTTTGAAGTTTTTGAGCAGAATGTCAGCTAGTTGAGATTAATGGGGAGTGTTAGAAATATGTAATCTCAACTAATTATTATGCTAATTCCCTCTAGCTAAGTCTATGTATCTTCATTTAAGGTAACTTTATGGAAAAACTTTTTGGAGAATATTTCGGGAGATTCGTTATGATTATGCATTAACTCCCTATTTACTCCCACATAGTTTGTGGGTAGTAAAAATAGTAATATTTTATTCTTTTTTTTGTCCACTGTAGCATTTTAATTTTATTACTATTTTTATTGTCATTTTGCAACATGCAAGAAGCAGAAAGAGAGTAACAAAACTTTGCAACAAGAATGAACATGGTGTAAGGAAGAAGACAGATTAACAAAGCTCTACTATAATTTTCAAGCTGAAATGTAAATCTGATTATGTCTATTTTCTGCTATTTAAATATGTGTGTTATGAGCAGCATTTAAATGCTTTGCATTTGTTCCTTTTACTGTGGTATGCATGTTTTGTTTGCTTCTCTATTTTCATATTAAATCCTCTACCCTTTTCCCCACAATAGCTACAATGCAAGTGTCTCAGAAATGGAGCGGATTGAGAAAATAAACTAGCAAAATTATGATTATGGCACCATGAAATCTACAAATCGCACTAAATGCGAGAAGGCATGTAAGGAAGATTGTCAATGCAAGCTTCTTATTCATAATAATAACCTACAACAATGTTGGAAGAAATAAACACCTCTTCTAGGAGGCCGAGCAGATGATTCCAGTAGCCTCTATAGAAGTCTACAAGGTCATACATGTTCCTCCCATGCCAACCTTGTTTCCTTCCCTGCCGCCAAAGAAAAGAAAGGAAGAGAAGGGGAAGGCACTTACCGCTATTGGGATAAGCCTTGGTTGTTTGTCCTTTCTCTTTGCAACAATTTTTTCATTAATTTGGTTGTATACTTTTAGACCTAAGCTGAAAGCCTTGCAAGAGCATCAAAAGTTTGAACCTTTGCAGGTGGGAGCATTTACTTTCCAAGCAATAGAGACTGCAACTAGAGGATTCAAGCATGAAATAGGAAGGGGCACCTTTGGGAAGGTCTACAAGGGGGTCTTATATAATGGAAGAGAAATTGCTATGAAGAAGCTTGAAGTTGTGCTCAACGAGGGTCTGAGAAATGGGGAAAAGGAGTTCATAATAGAGATGGGTATTATCGGTGGAAGCCATCATAAAAATCTGGTTAAAATCTATGGCTTCTTCCATGAGGGCTCCCATAGGCTTCTAGTGTATGACTACATGCCTGATGGATCTCTAGATACTATTTTTCTTATGAGTAGAAAAGATTTTGATTGGGAGCTGTGTGTTCAAATTGCTAAGGAAATTGCAAGAGGAATCCTCTACTTGCATGAGCAGTGCACAACCCCGATTCTCCATTGTGATATAAAACCACAAAACATTTTGCTGGATCAAAATTATGTTGCTAAGATAGCTGACTTTGGAATTAAAAATTGATGGGTGTAGAACAAATGAGGACCTTTACTATGGCCCACGACACCATCATTCACATTGCTCCTGAGTGGTAGAAGAGTATGGCAGTTACAGTTAAAGTAGACATGTATAGCTTTTTGGTGGTACTCTTGGAAATTATTTGATGTAGGAAAATGTTTGAATTGCATTTTCCAGAAAATGAAATGGTTTTATCAGATTGGGTATATAATTTTTTCAAATATGGGAGACTTGTAAAGTTGGTGGAGCAACAAGAATGCAGAGGAATTGATGAAACCCAATTGGAAAGAATGGTGCTGGTGGGGCTTTGGTGCATTCAAGAAGATCCCTCTCTGAGGCCAACAATGAAAAACATAATTCACATGCTTGAAGGGACTATTGAAATTAGAGTGCCACCTGGGCCATCATCTTCTTTTCATAAAATTAAAACCCTTTAGTATAATATTTTTTTCTCGAGTTCGAGATTTAAACTGTACAAACATTTTAATATTTTCATTGAGCTCAAGGTTGAGCTTAATAAAGTTTTTTCCATAGGTTTCAATGCCATAGATTACATAAAGAGTCAGCCGAAGGTAGTTTGCTAGGTGGTTGTAGCTTGTGCTGGTAATCTATTGTAGGAATGATAGAATTGTTGACGACATGCAAAGGGTTAATATGAGAGATTTATACATATTACTAAGCTTTATAGATGTTATTGAGGCATTTAGCTTTTGAAATTCACTAAATAATGAATTCTTTGTATAAATTTAACTACAATATAATTTTGATTTTTTTTTATAACTATTCATTATTTTTTCTTTTTAACATATTAAAGTATTGTCAGTAGTCAGTGTTTTATTGGATTTAAAATTATTTATGAATAACACTGTGAGTAGCCACTCATAAAAACTTCGAAACAAAAAGAATTAGAAATAAAATCATATTTCCCAAACTTCTTAAAATCATTTCTATTTTAAAGAACATTTCTTCAAATACTAGTTTATGGGAGGAGATGTGCGAGAACAAGACTAATTATATTTATAAAATTTATGTTTATAACTGTGAACCTGCCAGGCATTTTGATTCTGATTCTGCGCAAGGAAAAGAGACATCTTTGTCAAGTAGCAGAGACAAAATGTTTCACCTTGTGGGTGGTGTAAGACTACTTCAAATGATTTTACAGAAGTTGAATTTAATCCAAGAACAATATATGGAATTGATAAAAGGTGTTACGTGTGGTAACCTTGGGCCATTTACGACAATTTTTATTCTACCTGCTGGTACTTTCAATTACATGTACAGGAGGCAGGACAGTGTATATGAGTGGGGATAGAAAAACTAAGTTATATCTTGACATAATTCGATCCATATATATTTGGGGTTTATATAGGTGCATAGGTCTGGAATTTGATGGTCAATATGGCTTTTTTTTAATTTTGTATACCCATAAATATGACACTTCAAATTATTATTAAACTTGTAAAAAATCATTATATATATATAAGTTTAGAATCAAAGATGGAATAATTCTTTCTAATTTCAGTTCTCATTGCTTTACATTAAACATAATTCTTTCTAATTTTTTAAATATTTTTAACAATAAATTAAAATTTTGACATTTTTAAATAATTATCCTTGCTTTATATTAATATATATGATTTATAATATTTATTATAAAAATATATATTAATTCAAAATCTTTTCAAAATAAAATATAATTATTTTTTAACTTTTTGAATATTTTAAGAAGATTTATTTTTTTATATGAATTTATAAACTTTTAATTCAAAAATTTTACATTTATTTCTAATTATAATATTTTTAATTTTATATGTTTTTTAAATATATAGGATATCCATATGAATAATAACAAGAATTTTCACTTTTTTTTCAACACATTTATTTTACAACAATTTTTTTTACAGGTGAGCATGTTTTAATTTGGCTTTTACAAATAATTTTTGTTTTTAGATAGATAAATTTAAGGATTATATAACAAAATTTCAACAACATTCTTTTTACAAGTGATTCGTAGCTTTGACTTTTTTCAAGATAACAGAGCATTTGAGCTTTATTGATGAACAGGTTGAAATTTAATTTGACTTTTAAATAATTTATGTTTTTAGATGGATGAATTTAAGGATTAAACTATTTTTTAATTTTATATATTTTAAAAATTACCCAAATTAACTGTGTTACATTAAAAATAAAAATTTATATGAAAAAAATTATGTTTAATATGTATGATTAATAAAATCAATAAGGTATCCAGCAAATTCATCGTTATTAATTTATCCATGGAAAATTCAAGGGCATCAAATTGCTCGTGGCAATAAATTGCTAGCAGTGAATTTTGGTAGAGCCAATCAATAATGTTTTAATATAAAAGATTTTATAGAAAATAAATTAAATATTTTTTAACAGTTTAAATTTTTCATGAAATGTCAAGTAACAAACATTTAAATGAACAAACCGTCACAAAATTTTCAAACACAGATAGAGTGGACGTCAAATTCCAAGGTTGTTTACACGGATCAAATGAAACAACCAAACATTATTTAAAATTGTGTTTAACATGGGTCAAATGAAACAACCAAACATTATTTAAAACTTTGTTTAACATATAGTCAATACACTTTTAGCCTTCGAAACTCGTTGGCATTTAAAAACTAGTCAGTTGTTTGAGTTAAACGGAAGTTTCTCTTGAAAAAGAAAGCGCCCAAGTATCAGTTCAAAATATTTATTTTTATTTAAGAGAAACTTTCGAAAATATATTAAAAATAACAATACAAAACAGTGAAAATTCATCGAAAATGTCAAGCTACCGCGACCAAGACTAATTTTATTCATACTTTATGTTTCCCATATTTTAAAATTATATAAATTTATTTTATACAGAGAATAGCCATTTCACTATGAACCCAGCGGCGAGAGTCATCCAAATGCTGAGGAAAGAGTGACAAAATAGCGTTTGTGGAGCGGTGTAAGACTAAATCAAATGTTTACGAGGCGTGAATGAATTTCAACACAAAATAATGACATGCATTGAGAAATGGTGTTGGTGAGGCATTGTAAGCTTAATAAATGATTTTATCAGGTTTTCCTCCATACTTTGACTCTATCTAAAAAAATTGTTTTCACTATTTTATTAGTATAAATATTCAAATATATTTATTTTAAAAGGTGAAAGATCACAATTTTGAGGTATTTTATTTTATGTTGGAATTATTTTATTTACTAGTATAGATATCTTAAATACATCTATCTAAAAATGTCAAGAGATATTAATTTGGAGCTATTTTATCAACACACTCACATCGCTACATTCCACCCCTTGTTATCATTGTAGAATCTCTCTCAACATTAATTAGACATAAATTTTATTACATCTATATTGTTTAATTTACTTTTTCCAATAAATTTTGGATGCATCGAAAGTAAGCTTAGTGTCAACTAGTAAATGAATTCTAACTAGCTTACTATCTTGTATATTTAATCTATGCAAAATAGTGTTTACATATACTTACTTTGTGGCAACCAAAGTTTTATATTACCTTGATCTGTTTTGATTTTCATTCCCAATATGTACCTTTCTACTCCTAGATCTTCATCTCAAATACACTTGAAAGTTGATCTTTCAACTCACTAATCATACCCTTAATGTTATTGAAAATATGTCATCCACATACTAGGGAACACTCAATAATTAATCATACATATAATTTAAACAAAGTGATTTTTTCTTTTTCTCACAAAACTCAATTTTAACATTTAAAGGAATTAAATTTTTGATACCACATTTGGTGTGATTATTTCAAGCAATAAAGAGACTATTTTATCCTACAAACCAAATGTTCTTTCTATTTTTCCCCAAAAGCTTTATGCTATTGCATATAAGTTTCCTCTTCCAAATCTCCATGCAAAAATATAGGACCTTAACATCCATTTGTTGAATTTCAAAATCATAAGAAAAAATATGGATAAAAATATTTTAGAAATAAGAGAGAAAATTCCACTGAAATCAACTCCCTCTCTCTTGGGAGCAGCCCTTGGCTATCAATCTATCTCTATACTTTTCCAATGAATCATCTACTCCAAATTTATTTTTGTACACTCACTTATACATCCAATGATATTCTTTCCTTTTACAAAATGAGTAAGATGTCAAGTACCACAAGATTCTAAGTCATCATCTCCTCTGCAAGGCTACTTGCCATGACCAACTAGCTCGTATGCAAAAAGAACTTCCTTATAAATATAGGTTCATCATTGATACTTAACAAATAAAATACACAATAAAAATTTGGTGGACTATACGTGTCAACTAGATTCTATTTTAATTTTTTATCTTCTTAATAGAAGATTAAGGGGCTCTTCCTCTCATTCCTCTACATGTTTAACTTCTTTTGTAATTATAGAGTCTTCTTTATAACTTTACCTTTAGCCCTCTTTTCTTCTCCATCATCAAATCCATTAAATTATGTTGATCATGATGTGCATCTTCTTGCTATAAATCAAAATACACTATATTCTTCTAAATTCTTTTTGTTATAGCTATACAAGATCAAAAATAATTATAAGATCCCTAAAAATACAATCTAGAATATACAAATTTCTTGGTTAAAGGTGTAGACATGTCAAATTTACATCGTGCATGATCATATTCCATTCATCAAATAAATCGGGACTTTATTTAAATCAAACCCAAATCATATTCCACCATTTTTTGATTTAAATAAATCAAATATTTAATTCCTAAAAGTCAAAATCATCTAAGCACAATTAAATCAGCATAATCACCATTTATTTAATCTAACCATGATTAAATGCTAATCTCACCCACTTGCATTCTCTAGATTTAGCCACTTGCACATATAAATCAATTTATTGATTTATTAAATCCAAGATTTTCCATCAACATAGCATTTATGGGAAATATTCCCTCAATTTTGAATTCAAAGGCAAGTTGATTTGTCCCTCTGTAGTACCCCTCCATTCTCACCTGGGATGTGCAGGTAGTTTGGCTAAGGAATCGGAAGAGGAAGATGGGACGTGAAACTGTGGTATTTGTGAGTATGATATTACATTATGAATTGCAGGTAATTGGTGATGTTTTTATATAGATGCAGTATTAGGTGGTGATGCAGTGAATTAGTAATTGTTCATGATGATATGATATGATTTGTTAGTTTAGAAATGATTAATTAATTGGTTATAATATATTGTTTGGATAGATGTGATGAAGAACGATTATGCTACCTCGTTCTTGGTGTCTGCCTCTGTTGTGATTCTTCTCTGTCCACATTATGATTTATGTATGCTTGTACATGTACCGACTTAGTTTGTGTGTAGGAATTGTAAATTTTTGTAGTCAGTTCCACAACCAAGTGGATAGGGGCGAGAGCACCTATAAACCCAATGAGTTGTAATGTTGTTGAGAGATGACTTGGAAGTCATCCCGTCCCATGATGTCAGACCATCTTGTTTGATTGGTATTGTACATTTTTTGTAGTTGTCATTATTGTGGTTTGTGGTTGTGTTATGTCGTATTTTATTAATGTTGGTATTTTATAAGCTGTGATTTATTTTATTTAAATGATGGAAATGATTGTTTATTTTAATGTTAGATTAAACTGTATTTAAATTTTTAAATGTGTTAATTATTTTTAAAAGTCATGAGTTTATTAAATGATAATTAAAATATTAAATTGTGTTTTATTATTTTAGTGTTATCTTGTTGAGGATATTGTTAGAATAAGGTATTTAAATTAATTAGATAATGTGCTTTTTGCAAGTAAAGTTGTAAGCAATTAAAAACAAAAAACAAACAGAAATAGAAAAATTAATAAATTAAAGGGTAAGAAGTTATGTATGAGCAGTGAAATTGGTTATTTGAAAAGATTCTTTTAAAAATAATTTCTTTTATTTATGATTTTTGAGAGCTTTTGCAATGGAATGGTATTATCTTTTATTTAATTAAAATTTTTGGGAGTTTTCTCACATAGAGAGGATTAGTGTTACAGAGTTGCACAAGTTTATGGATTATGTATTTTTGAATCTGGGGCAAATATTTTTCAATCTTTTGCTATAATTTTGAGGAGAGTTCTAGAAAGGGATTTTTAATCTTTTACTGGTTATTCTGGAGTCTTCTAAAAAAAGAATCGGATTCGAGTTCGAGCATGGAATTTTGCAGAGGAGATTTCGAAGCCGGAACGAGACACTCTGCATAGAGGCCATCGGATTCAGGCAGGCAACATCAGATTTTCGAGAGTGCAGGACTCCAGGTTCCACTCTCTTCTCTTAATTGTTTTGAATCTGTAAAAGGAATAGAGATGTGTTTTAGAATCAATCTTTGCTTATAAAATAAAATCCTCCTGTGAATTAGATTTAAAATGATTTCTTTGAGATAAGAAAATGAATAAACAAAGGCCTTCTTGGAAAGGAAGATTCTTTTTGAAATAGGAAATCATGTTTTGCAAACAAACAGAAACTCTGTCGATTTCCATTTGAATATGCCATTTTCTCTCTATTATTTTACTATGGAAAAGATCCACCTTAATATTTAATAGTTTTGAAATATTATTTTTGATAATCATTAATATATATTTTAAATTTATGTCTTTCTATATTTTGCATAGAAAATTGTGTTCTCTTTGTTTAAATAAATAAATATATATATTTTTTTTGTTATTGATATTGTGTTTGTTTTTGTTAAACTTAAAATCGTAATTCGTTCCAAGGTTTAATTTCAAAAATTCATTGGAATTAGGTTTTCATTTTTCATGTTTCGAATATAAAATGGTAATGAATAAAATAAAATTTTGAATCTTAATTGGAATAAAATTTAAACTAAAATAAAATGAAATTTAAAAGTTTATTTTATGGGTCAAGGGGAAGGATGGCGGAGGCCGTACCTCCCCCTCTCCCCATGCCGCGGACGGCTAGCACAACAGCCCGTAGACTGCTGTGCGCAGCAGTCCATGGACTCTCGCGCACAGTAGTCCTACAGACTGTTGTGCAGTCTGTCGTCGGTAGTACTGGCCACACAGCTCTGATGTATGAGGTTTTTAAAAAGTTTTTTTTATATTATATATTTTTTATATATATATAAATTTATTAATATATTTTTAAATATATTTATTTTATTAACTATTATAATTATAATTTATTTTATTTAAAAATGTAAATTATAATTATTTTATTTAATATTAGTTTATTTTAAAATGTGATTATAATTATTTATTTTAGTATTAATTTTATTACATTTTAAAAAAAAATAGTAGTTTTTGTATTTGATTCAAATGTTAAATAATGCTTATATATTTAGGTATTTATATATTTAGAGGGCATTATTTTATTATTATTTTTTTTGGTCAAAAAAATATTTTAAATAGAAAATAAGCCTTAATTTATTATGTGGTCTATATCGAGACAATTGTATTTGGTTATATTGAAGTTTGGAATCTTTTAATGATCAATCATTTGGTGAACTAATTTAATTATTTAATTGAGAATTGGATTAAATTTAAAAGTGCAACCTTGCAAAATATAATGTGAGTTTTCTTTTATGTTATGGTTTTCTTTTAGTGTGGTCTATGTGGGAACCCTATTGTTTTGCAACCCTTGATCCAGAGGCATGTTTAATTTTGAATTTTGTCTTCATTTTAGTTATACCTTTGGATTGAAAACTTATTGGTTTAATGCTTGGAAGGGTTGAACGGTTTTATTAAGACCTTTGGTTATGAGTTGTCGTGAGAGAGTTAATGCCTCGCATTTTCTTGTTTTGAGTATTATGCTTTATTTGTTTTAGTTCAACCCTTGCCTAGATTTGTTTTATATTAGGGGTCTTAGGGAGAGTGGATTTTCGTGGAGGCCGGCGCCTCAGTTGGAGGAAGGGCCAGTAGATCCCATGAGAGCTAAGTGATGACACTCTCCACTAGATACCCTTGTACTTGGTTTTTGGTTGCCTCTGGAATAGTAAACTTTATGTTGTATCTAATTCTTGTGAATTTGATTTATGGTTGCTATTTAGTTACATGTTTAATTGATAATGCTTTACTTAATTGTGGTGACTTCATAGCTTTATCTTGTTTGATTGATTTGTGAACGTTGATGGTTATTTTATTGTATACCTTGAGTTGGTATTTGTACTATGTTGTTCTTGGAGTCGGTTTGACATTCATGGTCGGGTTCTCTTCCTTGTCACCTCTGAGCACAGGGGGTGAGTTATTTATAATTCACATGGTTGGGTGGAATGTGCTCCTCACCCATTGGGTTCCCCATCAACAGTCTATCTTCTCAACATTTCTGCAGTTGGTGTTGCACCAGTGTTCCTTTGTAATTCAGATTTCATTGTATTTATATTATCCCACACATTTGAGAAATTTGATGTAATTATTAATCAAGAGCTTGTAATGTAATATTAAAATGATGATGTAATAGTTAGGATCAATTGTAACTTGTTAAAAGAGATTCATTATGATTGTATTATGTGATGTATTAATATTCTTGCTCTTGGTTATTGGATGTATTCTTATTCATGGTTTATAATATAATGAACATCATTCTTCTCTTTTACTGTTTTGATGTATTGCAGAGCCCTTCTTCTTCAGGCTGTATAGTGTAATATAATGTATTATATGATTATGGTTAATGTTTCTTTTGGTGTATTGTTTAAAAAAATTATTTCTACATTCTAGGGTTTGCATGGTTGTTTCCTCCAACATTTCATTTGGCTACTCATTTCTTGTCCCTATAACATTTACTCTCAATTTGAATTCAAATTCTACCTCCCTCTCCTTGGGCTCTTCCCAAAACTTGCATCCAATTTAGCTGTCATGATGACAGTATCTTCTTTCATTGGTCCAATCTTGGTCCCATTGGTGCCTCTCTTTAACCTTACTTTGAAATCTTTAAATGACTTATTCTCAAATCGTCCTCCACAAAATCTCATAGTCTCACAATCATCCTACATCTCACACAAGGTCCCTCCCTCCCATGAGGAGGTGGTTTGTGCTCCTGACTCCACACGTCTCAACAAGGTTACTCTCACAGGAGGCTTCATCTTTATTCTATCCTCATCATCATCTAAGCTTATCTATCAAGGATTGGGAAAGGGCTATTTTCAACAATAGCACCAATCCAATATGGAATAAAGTTTTGACTATGCTTTTATATGCTTACATTTGATTATCTATGTTTATCTAATTTGCATGTTTCATCATAGTCAAGTATTTCAGATTTGAATTATAATTTTTCGAGGGATAACATGACGTGATGATATTATGTAAGGTAATTAACCATTGAATTTGATGTTCACAAAATGGGCGCTGAGGGCTGTAATGAAAAAAAAGAATTAATTCTCCACCACATCTACATCAATTCACATGGCTGTCTTTTCTTTCTATTGCAATGTTTTTCTTTCATCATAGTGGCTGTCTTTTCTTAAAAAAAAGTCAGAAGCCAGAAATTGTGGGCAAGAGTCATTTTTAAAAGTTACAAGCCCACCACATACTAGCTCGAACACCTTGTCTATGCTTTCACATCGCTATGATTCCTAAGACTGTATTTCCATGAGGTAGACTGTCAAATAGTTATGTGTTTTGTTTATACTCCTAGACTGTCAAACAGTCCACGCATTTTTTCTATACTCCTGGACTATCAAATAGTCCATGCGCTCTTTCCATGTTGTTGGAATGTTAAACAGTTCATGTGCCTTGTTTCTGCTTCCATTTGGCCCATCCATTTAAATACTATGTCATATCCCCATCCTCATTAGTATGCACCACATTTGGCACCTTGATAGAAGACATTTCTTGGGGCATGCTGTTTAACAATTAACGTGCTTTGTCTGTTTTATTTTTTCATTTCACATACATGTCTACTAAATCATTTCCAATTATAACCTCTGACAAAATTTCTTCATGTGTTTCACCTTTCATGGATGTCCATGCCCCATTTTGTGTTGAGTGCATACAGTAATGGCGTTGGTAAAGGTTGTAAGATTTGGCTTTATTCTTGCTAATTGCATAGAACATATACTGCATTGATTGCATTTCACGGGATAACATTTCTTTTAGGCATCTTGTCAAATAGACCGCGAGTCATTTGGTACAAAAGAAGAGCGGTGGAAGATATGAAGATTGTTGTTATTTTTCACAAAATTCCAATAGTTGAATACACTCTACCAAAGCTTTAATCAGCGGCATCTACAAACATCTGTAGAGTGTAATCACTGTTGAATATCCATAGTTTTGAATAAACTCTACCAAAGTAGTGGCATCTATAAACATCTAACAGAAACTCTCTAGCATTATGTTTAGATAACAGGCAGCGAAGATGCTAGCTAAGGAATGCCTTGATTAGTGGGGATACTAGTAAAGAAATTCTATCAAATAGATCACGCACCTTGTCCTTGCTTTCACACTTCTCTAGAAACAATTTGCATGCCTTGTCTATGCTTCCACATGTTCCTAGGAAACATTTCACATGCCTTGTCTGTATTCTCGCATTTTATATATCATTGATTATAAAAAACTCTGCCTATACATTCGGTTATTTATCATATATTGACGTAGGCAGAATGATTCAACACGATTGTCTCCATTTTTTTGTATTTTGAGTGCAGTTTTAGATACAGATACTTTAATAATGATATTTTGGTTGTCCACTCTCATCGGTATTGCAAAGCTTATCCTACCAATGCAGTTGTCATTATTATTATTATTGTCAGAGAATGAAGTATGGGCATCTGGGACTTCATGAATTTTTTTAAAGCACATCTTTTCTTCTTCTTTTTTTCAATCTTTGACTCTCTTTTGTTTTTTGTTTTTTTTTAATAGTGCGAAACAAGTGCAAGGCTGAAAAGTTAATATGAAGGACAAGCAGAGAGGAAGCAGAGAGGGACGATGAAAAGTGATAGAAATGTGCATGATTTGATTATTGATTACATACACAAAGATTTGATCTAGCAGCACGTTTCCTTTTTCATCAATCTCTGACATTTTTTTTTGTAGTGCAGAACAAATGATGTGTTTCAAAATCTTAAGCTTGATATTTTTCCAAATCTTTATGATTTCTACTTTATGCAATCTAACTTATATCTACATATAAGATGTTCTCTGTAGAATTTAATTACTAATGTTCAGGTCAGATCTGACTTTTGATTTTGATAAGACAATTACTTAGAAAGAACGCCACCTATTCTTTAATTTTTGAATAAAATTTGATTTATATTGCAGGATAGCTTATGGCTGAGACTGAAAAGTTCACATATGGAATTGGTGGCAACCTTTCTCCCATTTGGATTAGTGAGATAATGGAGAAGCAAAGTGGAGAAAATACATAAGACCTCAAGCAAATTTGAGTTGGAGAATCAATAATTGAACTTGAAAGAGCATTTTTAAATGCTTATCGCAATTAGAGCATCCAAGTGTTGCTTTCTCTTTTACACCAACTAGATCAATTTGAGGATTAATGATTGATTTTTTCTTTCAAAGTTGGATTAAAATTGAACACTAGAAACTGACTAGACATTGTTTTTTGGGACTAAAATTGAACAAAGCAAATTCACACTCAAGTTTGGTGCTTTAAAATGAACTCACAATTGCTTTGAAGGCTATAAAATGAACAAGTGCTTGAATTGTGTGATTTTGTCTTTAGTGCATTTTGAGTGTGTATCCTCTCCCCTTGCGCTTCGTGCGATCTAGGGTGTAAGAGAAACACTCAAAGTGCATTTTATTACTTTGAAACACTTCGATTTGGGCTTAAAATTGAACAATATCTTGTGTGAGTGTGAGTAGGGGCATTTACATGTATATTCTATTTCTTTGTGCTATCAAAGATTGATCGAGTTACAGATTGTGTCTTTGCTTGCTTTTGTTTATCTTAGAGGGCCTGCCTTGGGGAAAAAGTACTCACCCAAGGGAACGACTCAACTAGTAACACTCTAAAGCCAAGAGTATTTCTAGCCAGGATATAAATGTGGGTATTGGTTAAATGCCATTATCACATAGTTGGCTCCAACAAGATGGATCCGAAAGGGGACTCTTGCAGTATGGGTCAATCTCCATGAACAGAAAGTCCTTACTAGAACCCATGTACTAGAATTTTCCAAAATCCTTAATCTATTTGTTGGTGCAAGAATGGTCATTCTGAAGCCACCCCACACTTCTGGGTCTTTAGTAGAAATGGAAAACATGCCATGGGAGTTTTCTCATGGGTGTTGGTGCTTGGCTACAACCCAGGCTGAGGTGTGGTGGAGGAGCCAGCGGGGTCAACCCGCCCGCAACCATTCACTAAGATAGGTGTATGAACTTTTCCAAGTAGGATTCAATAAAAATATTGTCCTTTACAAATCCATAGGTCTTCCCATGCCTTGTCTTGGTTTGAAAACCACACAGTGTTGGCTGACATTTACCAAAACAAACATTCAACATGATTGTCAAAATTTCAAACCCTTTAGGAGGCAAATATCATTGACCAAATTCTTTTGTTGTTGCTTGCCCTTGGGATTACATCCTTAGAGGTTCCTAAGCACTTGAATTTACATCTCAATTTGCCCCCTAAAGTTAAACAATAGGTAATCTTTGCCTCAAATTCACCAAAGTTTTGCATAATATACTTTGTGAAGTGAGACAAAGTTGAGACATTGAACATTTAGTTTGAAATCTAATCAAAGAAAGTGTTTTGGTAAATCAAAATAGATGGCCATTAAAAATGAATTTTCGTATTATTGATTGGAGGCCTCACAAATCCCAAAGCAAAATCATTACAAAATCCAAAAAGTGAAGAGTTCAAATGAGATCAGTCCTTGATTTTAAGATAACAGGACTGTTTCATGCTCTTCAATACTAGGTCTATGGCTCTGAGTGGTCTTTTTAGGTTCATCTAGGGATCAAAACAAATCAAACCTCTTTCATCCATCTTTCAAAACATCAAATCCATCTCACAAATCATCTTTTGAAAACCTTGAAATCATCCTTGAAGTGCTAGGTTTTATGACAAAATCAAGCAAATGCCAAAATCATTGAGACCAAGTCCTTGAAACATTTATCAAAACACCTTTTAGCTAGTCATGTGTAGATGCATCCTTTTGCATATACTTAGTCAAAATTATCAAAAATCATCTTGTCTAGCTTAGTGTATGTAGATGAATCCTTCTTCATATACTTAGTGAAACAATCATCTTGTTTGGGTAGGTGTGGGTAGATGCATCCTTCTCCTCACACATATCCAAATCATCATCCTTTGAACAAAACTATCCTTTAGATCATTATCAAACATCTTAGGGTCTTTTTGTTTAAAATCCAAATCAAGATCAAGGACAAAAACCTCAAAATCTCAAATCCAAAATCCAATCCAATCCAAGTCGTAAAGTCTAGTATTTCATTTAAGATTTATCAAAATCCAAAAACATCCATAACATCTATCTTTAAACATCACCATCATATCATCATCACATTTGATCCCAAAAAAGCATCCTAAAACTTTCACTTTGGGACATAAAATAAAGATTAATCTAAAGAATCAAAAGATTCATCTCCCATATTATCGAAGATTGATCCCCATACAAGAAGAGTATGGAAGCCAACAAAAAAAACCTACTTCAAGCGATCTTAGCCAAACCAATGCAGAAATGAATCCAATAGAATCAAGCAATCCATTGACCCTCTCATCATCACAAAATCCGCAAGAAGAAAACCAAGGAGAGGACCCTACTTTTGGAATGTCTCATGAGGAAATGATAGAAATGCTCCAAAATCTGGATAATCATCGAATCATCAGCATCATGATGAGACTCAACCCTTCATTATATATGCTTGAATTAGCAAAACAAGGGGCCAAGTTGCCTTCAGATTTTGATGTGAGTCCATAGTGGAGACATCATTTCCACCAATCTCATCCACCCCTATCACACCCATCATAGCATCCAACACGATTCCAAATCTGCCACCACTACCACCAAAACCAAACTTAGCAAGACAATATGACATTGCGCTAAAAGCTCACCAAGCCTACCAAAAGGCTATCCGACAATATCTAGCCACACAACAAGCAAGAAAAGCTCAAAAAGCCTCTCAAGCTTCCCAAGCCTCTCAAGCTGCCCAAGCCTCTCAAACTGCCCAACAAACAACAACTGTTGAGAACAAGGATCAAGATCAATCCATCATTGAGCACCTTGAAGTTGTGTCTACTCCATCCAATGATCATATTTTTGCTTCATCCAACGAGGCATCGACCAGTGATCATGTTGAAAATGTGTCTACATCACCTAATGAGTTAGAGGACATATCTCAACAATTTATTCTAAAGCATGATCAACATCTCTCACCAAAATCTAGCAATGGTCCTTTCCAAGACATATTGACATCCTTCAACCTCATGATTGTTGATATTGAAGGAATCT